>MU225064.1:987632-999469 GCA_018584345.1 Thuja plicata
GTACATGTCTAGTTGGCATGTTGATGTGTCACTCCACTTGATGTGTCAGCATCTTGAATTGTGTGTAAGGAGATCATGGCTGAAACGGTTATGACAGATTCCTATGACACATAAGAGCTATTTCTATCTAAGATTCAGTGACAAGTGAAGACATGCAATGACATGTGGCAATTGATAAAGTTGAATATTGTACACTCTTCCAAAAAAAAATGTGGGTTCCTATTTTCTCAGAGAATGGTAAAACCCTAATACGACTATCTTAGGAAGTTGCCCTAAAAAGGAAAGCACATGATATAAGCATTTTTTAGGGTTGCAGACTGAGATAGAAAAAGAGTGTATTGTTGGTATGATCTGGTGCTACTGGATTTGTCTTTGAGTGTCGATTGTCTCCTGAAATAACTTGCATTGCAAGTGTGTTGTAATCGTTGTGTTGAAGATAATACATTGTGCAAGTTTTGGAGTGCTGGGGTTTTTTACCGAAAGGTTTTCCCCAGGGTAAATCATTGTGTCATTCTCTATTTTCTGTATGCATGGTATATGGCTGCAATATCATTGTTAAAGTAGTTAATGAATCAAAAATTGTAAGGATTTAAAAGAATTTGCACAATACTTCCCTTTAGAGATTAGTGTAGGAAGCTGTTTCCGCACTTGATTTTCCTTACAATTAGAAAATGAGCACGATCCAACATTGCAATTGGAAGCTATGCCCCCTACATTAAGACTATTTTTTTACTATTTTTGACAAATCCATGGTCATGGAAGTCTGAGTCATTGATGTTGCCATAGCTACTCCTGAATCCTTATTTCCATACAAATTTGATGGATTATATTGAGGATCAACTTCTAATTTTACTGAACTATCAGAAATCTCTACTTCTTTTTGAGGAAGGATACTTGAACTCACTATTGAAGCATTCTAAAAATCATTTTTTTCATAGCTCTGTCTTCACATTATAAGCTTGAGCTCAAGCTAATCTTCACTTGCATAAAGAATTTCTCTACAAGAATGTTGTGGAGATGATTCCATAACTTAAAAACATATTAATTCCCAATTGAGCCTCTGTTTGTGAGAAACATAAACCGATACCATGTATTTTATAAATTTTTCTTCATATACTGAAACTGCACAAGTGACACCAATAGCATGAACACTGTGAGGTGAACCATCAGACTACTTGAAACCTTGAATCTAAAACCAAACTTGTATGAGCCAGGATGTGCTTTCAAATAATTCAACTTGAATCATGAAACTATACTTCTCATGCCTTGAAAGATTTGCCCTTTGGATTTCTTGTTAAAATTGCACCTCTTAATCCATCAAACTTTTGCAAACTCATTGAGATTATTGAACTTGCTTGAAACCTCGAACCATATGAGCTGATTTGGGCCTCAGTGAACCACTTTGAAACCTTTCAACCTCTTTGAACCTCTTTGAACTTAGTTCGAAGGGGTTCAATACTCATGCTTAATAGATAAAATGTTCATCTAAGAAAGGATTGACATAGAGAAGACCCAAATTCTAAATTTTTAAATTTGGGTCTATATCGGGCTAACAACACCCTAAAATGGTCGCCTAGACTATGGGCCTCATTTATCATTTTATCATTTTGTCAAATTCCTGAATCAATGCTTTGCAACATTTTCAATTCAAATCAATTTCCTTGATCAAATCGTAATTAATTCAATTATTTCAATGTTTCCTAAGGTTTAATCATTTTAATTTAATTAAAATATTTAATCTCCCTTTTAATTAAATAAAATTCATCTTATTTAATTAAATAAACTCCTCCCAGTTAATTAAATAATTTTTTTCTAATTTATTTAATTAAAAGAAAACCTCTCTTTTAATTAAATAAATAAAAATCCCCACTTAAAGCACTTTATTTGATGAAAAGGAAATAAATTAAATTAAAATCCCTTTTTCTTCACATCTTTCTAAGTGGTGGGCTTTTTTCTTTTAATGATCACATGGATCAACCAAGATTTAATCTCCACCATTGCTCATTTCTTTTTGCCTCTTAATCTCAACCGTTCACTTTCCTATAAAAGGAAACCTCTCCTTCTCATTCTCATATAGAATTTTTATGTATTGTTATGTTGCTGGTTTGGAGAGCAATTTTGGAGGAGATTTTGAGCACTTTGGCTTGGATATTGCAACTTCTCTCTTCTTGTCTTGTTCTTTCATGCATCATGGTATCCATTTAGATTAAATTCATATTAGCTTAGAATCATGTTTACTTTCATAGATTAAATTTGCACATTTCCTTTCATAGATTAATCTTGCATTGTTATCATTTAGACTAATATCCTTTATTGCATTGTTATCATATAGAATATATTTCACTTTCATGCATTGAATCTCTCATTTCATGGTGTACTTGCATAGGCACAACTAGGTCATTCTGAGGGCCTTCACACACCTTTGCACTCCATGACTAGGGAGCTATGGGTCGATATTTGAGGCCTCATTCTTGAGAAACCTTGGATGGAATGATTCATAGAAGTATGACACATTTTTAGCACACATTTTTGGCACCCACCGTGGGGCCAAAGATTCATTTTCTGTCACTATATTTATTTTTTGTAATTTATTTTCGTATTTCTGTATTTTCCGTACTTCTGTAGGGAATTTTTGTGTGATATTTTGCAGGTCTATAGGCGAGTTTTTTCTGATCTATGTGTTTCATTGTGCTGCCTATTGTGTTTCTTCATGCAACATTTGACACCAGTCACAGATCTGACATTGTTTACTATTTTCTGCAATCTTTTTTTGTTGTCTGTGTGTTTCTTCGCATGAGATTCTACGAATCTTCGCGTGGCTATCTATGAATCTTCGCGTGGCACTCTCAAAATCTTTGCATGAGATTTCACACCAGAGATCTAATTTTTATTGCTATATTTTATATCTTTGATCTCTAACCACTAATGGTTACTGTTTCTGGTGGTTTCTAATTTGTTGTTGTTGTTGTTGTTGTTGCTGATTTGGACTTGCATGGATAAACAACAAAATGTTTGCGTTTCTTTGGAGTTGAGGTATTTTGTTGCATCTCTAGAACATTTTGATTTTGGAAATAAAAATGAACCTCTCATGTGTTTAGCTTGAGTGTTTCTTTCTTTCATAGATCACATTTCCAATTGGTGCTCTAAAAATGGACCTAGATTTGCTTTCTTGCATATATGTTTCACATAGTAATTAGGCCTTATGAACACTATTTTTGGTGATCTTGAGAGAGTGGGCTTCATTCTCTTGTCTTACATGTGAAGATCTTCTTGACGATAGATCCCCTTGTAGGTAGGGAAGGATTTGTCATTACTTCAAACTTGGTTTAATCTTCAACTTTGATTGGTACTTTCTCTCTTGAGATTGGTGGTCATTGTTTTTGATATACAAACTTTGGGTGAGGTGATTTAAAATTAGTGGGTCAATTAATCTTGTTTTCGATGTTTTTGTGAGGTGAAGAGGCTAGAGGATTATGCTCTTTTCCCTTTTGGGAGAATCAGAAACTTGGAACCCTTGAATCCAAACTAAGTCCCCATATTGTGAGTCTTCCTTGTTAGAGAGGGTTAACCATAGTGGACACTCCCTTTATTTTCTAAACTATGTGGACGGAACCTCAAGCGGTAATAGCCATTTTTGACATGGTAGCAACAACCGCTAGATGAATGTCCTTTTGGAAGAAATCTCCACGGGTTTAGTTTCTTGTTGGGTTGTCAGATCTCCTCAGTGGCTTCTGATTGATTAAATTCTCGGATTGTTTCAAAACCTCGATGCGCCAGGATTGGATTTCACCCACTTGAGATTGCAAAAGTTGCAGAGTCAAACCATTACTAAGAATCATAGTGAAATTTTATTCTCTAGGACTATGTGTGTGATTGTAAAACATTTTGAGAACACACACAAGTAGAATCTTTAGGGAGTAGAAATACTACATCACTATTCTTGTTCATGCACAAGGTTGCTTTGTCCCTTGCACATTGTTTGAAGACAAATGTTTTCTTGAACTCCCTGATTGCTGTCTTGCGTGCCTGATTCATGAGAAAAATCTATTAATGCATCTAGTTGTTTATTTAAAAATGAACAAAACTGAGTTCCTTTTCCTTCCTATTAGAATCCTCGTGCGAGAAAACTATTTCCTCGTGCGGCTCACTGCATTTCTTCGCATGATACTATGAGAATCATCGCATGATATCCTGCATGTTGCTGTCAAATTTGCTATCATTCTGTCACACCAGTCTAGTGTTTCCTGATGCCATATTTGTAAAACTTCATGCAATCCTGTGGTAACCTTTGTGTGAGAAAGCATTTCATCATGTGAATCTATCCTCTGTCGCTATGCCAGTGAGACAATTGCTATCAATTTTGAGCTTGCTTAACCTATTGTCCTATCATTTTCCAGTTTCCTTGGTTGATCTGGGTCAGATTAGGAAACTTACACTGTTGTTAGAAGCTTGTTTTTCTTTGGATTCTTGTGTTTTGACCTCTTGACATAAGTAATTTTTGATTTCACAAGTGACCTTGCTTGGAGCTGGTAAGCTAGAAACCATCCTTGTTGAAAAGATAAACCTTTAGATTCTTTGATAACACACTTGGAGAGTTTTGGTAATCTCTTGTCCATCCACTTTCATATATTCAAATTCAATCAATATAAATTGGATAAGACCATCCTCCTGATCCATATGTGCTAGGATACTTATCTGAAACTTGGGCACCTCTGTGGCAGTGTTGGCTTACGCCTCTTGCATTATTCTATCTTATCATCTCTTTTTTGGACAAGTTAATGCCTTTACTATCCTAGTTTGGTACCAACATTTCTTAGGGTAATCCTATCAACTAGTACCTTTTCTTTCATGTCAGTTACAACATGATACCAAGTAAATCAAGGAAAATGACCTCAAGTGGTCTTCAACCAATTACCCTTAGTACAAACTCACCAAAAATGTAAGAGAAAAGAGCCCATATTTGATCAATCACCTAGGAACAACTCGGAAGTTTGGTTTGATTCCAAGAGTCACCTTAGTGAGTTGGGTACCCCCTTAGCATCTTCTCTCTTATATGGACATGAGTTACACAATTACTCGGAGGGAGAGGGAAGAGAGGGATAAATGTCTTGATGACATGTTTGCCAAGTATGGGGATGTTATTTCATTTGGTGGTTCCTCTCATAATAGTAGACCAACTTTACCTCTTATTACAACAAGATATCTAGATGCACACCAAAGGGCTGAGAGAGAGAGAGAGGTAAAAGAAATACTTATCAAGATAATCAATCACAACATGAAAGCGAAGAAGGTGAACGTTATGACACCCATATCAATACAACTTATACCAATATTTTTTTTAGAAATTCAAGACCAAGTTCACCACTCAAGACCTCTTCAGGTTACATGAATGAAAGGATTCAGAGGATTGAGCATGAAAAGAAATCCTTCCTAGATAAACAAGCTCATAAGGAAGAAAAAATTAGACTCCTAGAATGGGAGAGACAAACTTTGGTAGAAATGGAAAAGAAATCCTTTAAAGAAGAGCAAGATAGGCTCTTGGCTCGGCAAATCAATGATTGATTCAATAACGTGCATAGTAGTGGTGGAAACAACTCTTCTCCATCCACTCCTCCTGAGACTCAACAAAGTAGGAGATATTCAAGATCGCCATCATGATCTCCTGGCCCTAGAGGAAGAATGGATTCTAGACATGATCATTATAGGAGACAAACACCTCCTACGAACTCAAGACAACCTTCCCAATGTGCTCATCATGGTTCACAATATGGGGGTAGCAGCTCAAATTTTGATCACACCTCCCAAGACTTTATGAAAATGCAACAAGAACCACTTTTCCAACAACATGTGGACAAATATTTAGAGAAAAACAAGGATAAGTTCCTAGAGAGCCTAATCAACAAGGGTAATAGGGTCCCTTAAAACTTTGATGTGGATAAAAATATTAAGAAACAAGGTCCATCCCAGGATGAGGTGAGGAAAGAAATGAAGCACATGACGGAAAAGATGTTGCACCTAAGAATTCTTTCTCATTGGACTCAATTTGTCATAATCCTTTTGATAAGAGTGTTGACATGAAATAATTTCCTAGGAAGGTTGAAATTCCTCAATATGACAAATGTGATGGGAGTGGAGATCCACATGATCATGTTCGCTAGTTTTATACTACAAGTTTTGAATTCCATCAAGATGAATCGTATCTCATGAGATTGTTCCCAAGGAGTCTTAAGGGTTAGGCAATGGAATGGTTCACCAAAATAACTCCCCTTGTTAGGACTTTCAAGGAACTTGTTCAAATATTTGTTCAACACTTTGCATACAATCTATCAAGATCTATCACCTTACTGGACTTATGTAATTTAAAGGAGAACCAAGGGGAATCCTTTGTCACTTTCTTGCAAAGGTGGAGGAGAAAATGCTCTTGCTATTCTAGAACCATTCTTGACAATGAAAAGATTGACATCCTTGTTAGCAATTTAGTTCCTGAACTGTGGTATGAAGTTAAGAAAATGGGTTTTGATTCATTTGACACCATGGTTGATACCGCATGTAGGATTGAAAATGTTTTAAGAGAACAATGAATTTTGACCAAACATGGAAATAACAACAACAATGGTCAAAACAATAACAACTCTAACAAGGATAAAGGGAAGAACACACATTGGAATAGGAACAAACAAGTGGTTAATGATGGAGTTGTGGATTCTACCCAACCAAAAGATCAACCTGTGCTCCATTTATCTAACACCATTCAAGCTATGAAGCTCAATACATCCAATCAACAAGAAAGTAATTCAAGATACCAAGATAAGCCTAAGAGAGAAAGACATCAGTTTGCAAAACTTGGTGATTCATATACGGATATTTTGAAAACACTTATTGCTAACAACCTTGCACATCCTCAAGATCCTATGAATTTTTCATATACCGGATGTTAAACCACATTGTTGGGATGAGAAGGCCTTTTTCATATTTCATAATGGTATTGGACATGACATCGAACACTACTTAAAACTTTGGCATATCATTTAGGATCTCATTGAGAATAGAAAACTTACGATAGATGGATTGAACACCAATGCCAATCATAAGGCATTCAAGGAACCTTTGCCCAAATATAAAAAGGGGGAAACCTCTAAATCTAAGAATGGAAAAGGTGAGATCAATTATACCTACACAGATGCAGAGAATACTATCAATGTGCTTGAATTTATAGAAGAGAATGTCAATATGATGAGGGGTAGAGATCCCTATGGTTATGATCTAGATGAGGACTCTCCTCTTGTTTTTGATGAAGAACCTATTGTGGTGCTAAGGGGTCCCAAATCTAGAAGGTCATCTCAAGCCCTTAATGCTGTCACATGAAGTCAAGGTCTCATTGTCATTAGAGGAACCAATTCAAGCCAATCTAGTAAGCCTAAGAAAGTGGCATCCAAGCCTGTCACCTTTAAACCAGCTATCAATCCTAAGTCAAATTATAGTCTTGTTGATCAGATACAAAGAACCCCAGCTTAGATTTTGATCTTTGAGCTCTTAGAATTGTCCATGAGACATAAACAAGTCCTTGAGGATGCTTTGAGCATGACGAATGTCCCCAACAACTTAGATGTCAATCAATTCTAGAACATGGTTAATCACATTGCTAGCCCTCATTACCTTACATTTTTAGAAGATGATGATAAAGCTTTGAGCCATCAGCACACTCTTTCCCTTCATATTGAGGTCATGATCCATAGAACCTGTGTTAGGCATGTGTTGATAGATGGGGGTGTTGGGATAAATATTTGTTCATTCAGTTTGTTGAAAGAGTTGGGTTATTCTAAAGAAGTCATAGATGCCAGAAAAGTGATTACTATCAAAGCCTATGATGAGGTGGAAAGAAGTTCCAATGGTTTGGTCGTCCTTCCTGTTAGGATTGGCCCGGTTGAAAAAGACATTTTATTTCAAATAGTTGATGTTGGACCCCTTGCGTATAATATTTTACTTGGTAGATCATGGATTCATGATATGCAAGAAGCTCCATCTACCTATCATCAATTTGTTAAGTTCCCCTACAATGGAACAAAGGTTTGTATACCTGGGGATAACACTTTGTATGTTAACTCAATTTCAGCAAGGGCTCATGTTCCCCTCTATAGAGAAGCAGAAGATTTTGATACAACTTTAGCTGAATTTAGAGACAAGCTCAAGTCAATATACCTTGGCATGGGGGGTATCATCTCAACTCCCTCACAACACTTCCAGTATCACCCCAGTCTTATGGAAAACCTTCACAAGAAAATAAACCTTCTTCTTTAGCTATGACATTTTTTGGCATGTTTGTAGAGTCCTCAGTGCCTATCCAAGATGAGAAAGAAGAAACATTTGTTAGAGACTAGATCTATAGAGAAGAGAAATATATGCATAATGAGAACTTCTCTCCCTCTCCTAAATCTTATTGAAGAGGGTATACTTTTGTTAGAAAGATGGGCTATCCTATACATGGCCCTCTTAATCACAGATTGGATGCTAGAGTCGAACCCCTTGATCATGCTCCTTTTGGATGCAAGTCTAAGAAGCAGGTTGGCCTAGGATTTGAGAATTATAAAAAGTGCACTAATCCTATCTTTGAAGTGTCAGATAGAGATAATGAACTAGAATATGTTCCTAATCTGACAAACCAACAATACATGTGTGAAGATTGGGTCCCTTAAACTAATCTACTTTGGGGAGATTATGATATTCCAGTCACTCATGCGTCAGTTGCAACTTTAGAAAAAAATGAATTAGATATTGAAGATCCTCATAGAGAATTCTAGCATAAGAATCTTTCTTGTTTCATGGAAAGGGAAGGTGTTACCTTTGATGAAATGAAACCTTCCACATCAAGATGCCTAAAACCTTGATGGTGTAAGCATCCTAGTCGTAGTTCAGACACAAGTTCACACAAGTATGAATGGGACTCCTTCTTGGAGTCTTCCACAGTTGATAGAGATGTTGATGTTATCCACACTTATAGTTCTCAACCCAAGGTATCCAATGAGTCATATGTAGGATTAGAGTATTCGAACCCATGTAATGCCTTTGTGGACGACTCTTCACTTGTTAGGATGAATCCTGATTTGGGTATCTTTGAAGGATACTTGATAGACTCTAACTCTTCAGTCACTAGCAATAATATCATTCACATTTATAACCTTGAACCAATCATTGACTTGCCTCTTGTTCATCCTGACCTCATTGATTGGTCCCAACGCTATCAAGAACTTGAGCTTTTAACATTCCAAAATGATTATGAGATAGCCTATTACCTAAATACCATTGAACCTATAGTCTCTTCCACTAGTGAACCAATTACCAGGATGACATAACCAGACATCAATTACCTTATTCAAAAGATAAAAAGAAAATAAAATCAAAAGAATAGGAGTTCTGATGGCAAAAACCACTGTGTGGCAGTCTCAGAACTGAAAAAAAGTAAAAGGAAATGATGTATCCAAGGGTAAAAACCTCTCTAAGGTGCCTAAGGATGAGGTACTTGATCGTCTCCCTAGATACTTTCAAGATCGATCTTCAATACTTATTGAACCAACACAAGCAGTCAATTTGGGTACAGATGAGGCTCCACAAATAGTACACTTGGCTGAGTCTTTGTCATCACAAGAAAAAGAAGCTTAGACCAAGTTCTTACAGAAGAAGAAGAAGATCAATTTTGCATGGACTTATTCAGATATGTTGGGATTGGACATTAATCTTATTATGCATCACTTGTTCATAGCTCCAAATATCAAACCAATTAAACAAAAATTGAGAAAAATGCATCCTCACATAGCTCTTCTAGTCAAAGCAGAATTGGAGAAACTCCTTGGTGCAAAATTCATAAGAGCTATCGCCTATGCTCAATGGATATCAAACATTGTAATAGTTTCCAAACATGATAAATCTATTCAAGTTTGCACAAATTTTAGAGATCTCAATAGAGCATGCCCAAACGATGATTTTCCACTTCCCAACATAGACATGATAGTGGATATGACTGCGGTTTATGAAATTTATTCCTTGATAGATGGATTTTCTGGGTACAATCAAATTAAGATAGCTCCTAAAGATCGAGAAAATACTGCATTCACTTGCGCATGGGGTACCTATTGTTGGAACATTATGCCTTTTGGATTAAAAAATGTAGGAGCCACCTACCAACAAGCTATGACAACCATTTTTCATGACATGATGCATAAAAACATGGAAGATTATGTGAATGACACCTTGGCCAAGTCTAAAAAAAGAGACACACACTTAGATGATTTAGAATTCATTCTAGATCTCATGGAACAGTTTCAACTAAGGTTAAATCCTAAAAAGTGTGCATTTGGAGTCACCTTTGGAAAACTACTTGGATTCATCATTTCAGAAAAAGGAATAGAGGTGGACCCTGAAAAAGTCCAAGCAATCATAGATATGCCACCTCCTAAAAACATTAGTCAAATGAGGAGTCTTCAAGGACGTCTTCAATCTATAAGGAGATTTATTTTACAATTTGCGGATAGAGCTCAACCCTTCAACAAGAACTCACACAAAGGAGTCAAATGTGTTTGGAATGAGGATTGTCAAAAGAGCATAGATCAAATCAAGAGATACTTGGCAAATCCTCCTATTTTAATGCCTCTTATCCCAGGGAAACCAGTTATTCTATACATTTCAGTGACAAAATCTTCCCTAGGGGCATTACTAGCTCAACTTCATGAAATGGGAAAGAAAGAGCAATATACTATATTAGCCACACTCTTGTTTCATATGAGGTTAACTACACCAACATTGAGAAAGCTTGCCTTGCGGTTGTGTTTTCTTCCCAAAAGTTGCGACATTACATGCTTGCGCACACTATTCACCTCATAGAAAAAATAGATCCACTCAAATGTTTGCTAAGTAAGGCTGCCCTCATAGGTAGACTTGCTAAATGGATGATGATACTTTTAGAGTTTGACATAGAGTACATTGAGCGTAAAGTAATCAAAGGAAAAACCATAGCATATCACTTGGTTGATTTCCCAATACAAGATAATGCGCCTATTCAAGTTCACTTCCTAGATGAGCACCTCATGTATATGGGTAAAAGTATAATAGTGTGTCGTAGTAGAGGACATCCTAGGAGGGTCCGGGCAGAAGGGGTCTGGCCAGAATGGGTCTGGCCGGACCCGCGTAGCGCCCTTTAGGTGCTAGGTGGTGCCTATGTGGCACGTGGGGTCCAGCCGAACCCCCAAAAGTTTATATAAGAAAAAAAAGGGGCCCGCATGGGTCATTGTCTTTTAGTGGCTATAGGCTTGTGAGAAGAGCTACAGGGGTATTCCGGCCAGAAGGGGTAAGTACCTTTTTTATTTTTTTATTTTAATGTTTTTAAATTATTTTTTTAGTTGTTTTTTTGTATTAAATAATTGTTTTTTAATTAAAAATCTTTGTTTAATAGTTATTTTTTGTTTAATTAATAGAAAATAGTTGTAATTTAAAAGAAATATTTTAATTTAATAGTTATTTTTGTTTATTTAGTATTATTATTTTTATTCGTAGAAATAAAATAATATGATTTTATATAAAATGAGTTATGTAATTAATATAATCTTTTTTTTTTCAGTTAATTAAATGTGTTAGTTATTTAATTAATTTAATTTTGTTAGATATGTTTTAAAATGTTTTAATTTAGTTTTGTTAGATATGTTTTAATTTAATTTTGTTGGATATAGTTTAATAGGAGTTAGGGTGTAGTTAGATCTCGGATATAATGCTAACCCCAACCATAATATTAATTTTACATCTAACTCTAATCCTCATTTATCTCTAGACCTAATTTAAACCCTAACCCT
>MU225064.1:1013628-1024547 GCA_018584345.1 Thuja plicata
TATCAAAGCTACTCATGCTCCTATTGATATACAGATGAATTCAAAAGAGAAGAGCCTTGGTCATGATGCTCACTCTAAAGATGTTGATATCCCTTCCACACTTTATATCCCTCCATTCAAATGTAAGCATCAGTATTCTCCACCTTCCAAATCCATCCTTGGTCCCTACATCCCAAAGCTGAGACCGTCAAACCTTCCATCTATATTGGGTCCTTATGTCCCTCCATCTAACATGCCTATCAATACTAGCTTGTCATCCACTTCCACTATCCCCTATCAAGATCAACAAAGACATACATCTTTGAAATATCCCTACAACCAATCCATATGAACCAGTCATATCAACCCCATTCATCCACAATTCCTAAGTCTTTTGGAAGTAATTTGGATGTGCAACGAAGAAACCAACAATACAAGAATCCACCTACATATGAAGATCGCTATGTCCCATCTAATCGACATGTGACTACAAAGAAAAAGGAAATATTCAAGAGACCACAAAGGTCCACTGAGAAAAGAACAATATCAAAGAAAATATGGGTTCCTAAATCCATTATGGAAGAATTGCATTCTAAACCATCCAAAAGAAAAGGAAAATCAAAAGCTGCGTGGATTCCCAAAGCTCTTCAAAAAGACTTGGATACAAAAGAAAAGAAAAATTTATGTGGATTCCCAAGTCTATCTTAAAAAAATTGAAAAAAAAGGAAAAGTTAGAGTTGGCATCCAAGCTTCCAAAGTCTTCCACTTCATCTCCATCTAAACATCTCCCATCTTCCAACTCCATTTTGGGTCCTTGCACACCAAGATCCATATCCACTTATCCATCAACGTTTCAAGCTATTCCATCCACTTTTCCTCCATTCATCCACTACCCTTCAAGGGGTGTGTCAATTTTGATCTTATTACCATACCCTATCCAATATCCTACACCTACCTCTTACCCATCCATCTCATATCCTTCCATCCCTCTTATCCAATCCACCGCATAAATCCTTGGCTACCATCTCCCTTATCCTCCATATGAATCTTCTTTACCATCACCCTATCAACATCTTTGAGCATACTTTCAGTGGCCTTGGCCTATCATAATATATACTTCAAAGGAGCACTATCCAAAGAGCTAGAAGCTTAAGTTCCTCCATAAAATCAAAAAGATAAAATAAAAAATAAAAAATAAAAAAGATGAAAAAAAAAAAGAAAAAGTGCCTTGGTGAAAACCTGGTAAACAGGCACCTTGGTAGCAAAAATAAAGATAAATCAATCCGTCCTATGGTGAAAACCACTTCTTGTGGCACCTTGGATAAGTACCATGATGAAAACCTGGCAAACAGGCGTCATGCATAATTCCTCCTACTTGCACCCTTCACTTGGGGGAAAGTTCATTCCATGTAATCCTATCTATCATATCTTACATCCAGCTAGCTCATGAACATCCATATTCCTTCTGCTAATCTTGACAAGGTTGAGCCTATCCATGAACACACTATGTATCCTAACATTTGTTATCCTTTCCATTAGCCTATTCACTTTCTCTTATGCATGCTACCCTATCGTGATCTTGCTTATCCCAAGCATATCCTTCCTATCTCTGTGCATTCCTATCATAATCCAAAACATGCACTTATACCTCCATCAACCTTTATCCCAATCATAGCTATATCATATCCTATGAAATTTACCCCTTGGTCTTGATCAAAATTGAAAACAAAAATTTTCTCATAAGTCTCTTGACATGTCCACTTTTTTGGACCACATACTTTTCATGACATCAGGTCATTATCCTATATGCTATCCAACACCGCTCCATGAGCCTACATTGCTATACTATTTTTTCCCTAGCTTGGGTAATCTTGAAGAGATTGTCCTTGAGGTTCGCATTCACCCTCTTCATCCATTATTGGCTATTCGTCTCATACATCATCTTTCCAATCCATCTGCAATGTCCTACACCTTGCTAGATATTGGGGCAAACCATTGTGATCTTGTTTGAGGTCGAGTAATCTCTAAAAATTCTAAAAATCTGAAAAAGTCCTGAAAAAATGATCGTCTTAGTGAAAACCTAGCGATAGGTGCTTTGATGTATCTCCAAAAAAAAATTATATATTCAAAAAATCCAAAATAATTTAAAAATTAAAAAATACAAAAAAAAAGAAAAACAGAAAAATAATGCCATTGATGAAAACCTGGCAAACAGGCGTCATGGTAGAAAAAAAAGAATTTCTGTCAAGAAGGTGAAAACCTGGTAAATAGGAGCCTCTTTTTCCACAATGCTATATCTATCATAGCACCACTTGGCTTTACACATTTTCTTCCCTGCATTGCTACTTTCCTGCTTACATTTCCTTTTAGTTCTTGTCAAAACACCAACTCACATGGATTGAAACTGGTCATACTCTCAGGGCAACCCTCCTGATCTAGGGGGCACTATCCTTTTATCTTTTAAGGATCCTCTTCACATCAGTCACCATTGGTTCTCACTATGTCTGCCTATTGATGTATATCTTATACTATGATCACTTTATTTGAGCATCTCTCTCGCGTGAGTCACCAGTGGTTCTCACTGCGTCTTCCTACTGTCGCTATTCTATCGAGATTGCTCACATTTGTTATAGTTGGAGTTATACTCACATCAGTCTTGATGATTCTTTGCTTTAGTTTGTACATATCTTTTGGTCACTTTTGTGACACTTTGGTTCCTTTGCGGACCCTCCTGACCTGTCATTGATTCAGCGCCATACACTTGGGGGCAATCAAATCTCGTTTGTCCTCGCAACATACATCAAGTCAGTCATCGTTACTTGTGGGCATGGGTCCCCCATTTGATCACATCTTTGATTTACACCTGCGTCAGTAATCTTGTCACTTCTCAAGGACAACTCGCTACTGACACAAACTAGTGTTTCTCAACACCACCATAAACAGTGTTTTTTAACACTATCTTTGGACACATCTGTTTTTTTTAACACACATCGGATATCTCAAACATAAACATCTATCGATAAAAATCAAACACAATGCACTCACAAGCACAACGGTGTTTTTCAACATCTCATACATATATACATGTGACAACTTTGAAACAGGTATGCTTGAATATTTCTTTGTATGCTGTCTATTCTCATGGATTTCATTGATATTTTCTTTGTCTACTGCTTGTTGGTTTAGTCCCGATGATCCGGCAACATAAAATAAATAGGGTGTATGTGATAAGAGCTCCCGCAATAAGGTGGAACAGCCTCACATCCCTCGATCTTGTCTATTTGCACGCCATGATGAGGTTGGTATTATCTCCTTGACTATTATTGATCTGTTTGTTATTGCTCTATTTGTTTACGCATGATCACACTCATGGTTATCTTGGCTTTGAATGCCTCGATACTGGTGTACTCTTGCAACATTAACTAGAAATAATGTTCAGGTCATCTTGAGTTTTGTACCCTGGTGCTTACGTTCATTTCCTACATTTCATTCGATGAAGAGTCATATTCATATCCTTATGGTTGCATTGTGGCGCCAGTAAGGGTTGTATCGACTTTCATGTTTCAAAAAATGCTCAATGATGATGATTTTACGATGGGTCTCACAACCATGTCCTAGAATTGCACTTTCATATTGCATCTAGCATAGAATTGCATTTTCATATTGCATCTAGCATAGGATTGCGTTTTCATTCTAGACTTGCATGGTGGCAGCAATTCAGTGTTCACTTCATTGCATTCTCCTAGATTTGTACGTTGGGGATTTATTCTTCTTCACTGTCCTGGTTTCATCACAACTATAGAGGTGTTCAATCCTCACTCTCTATCTTCAACTATATTCTCAATCTATTTTCAGGATCGAAATCAAAATCTGACACTTCTATATAGCTCAAAATCGCATTTTAAAATTTTTGGGACCGACGTGATCAGACACTTGTGCAGTCAACTTTCTAACGTCGCTTTCTTGTCAGAATCTTATCATATCATCATTTGTTGAAATCTTTGACCTTTTTCTTCAAAAGTCAACTATGGTCAAACTTGGTCAACCAGACCTCAAAATCATCTAAATTCTTCCGTAATCTATTATGAGTTCTTCTTGATCTCTGATTCAACATCTATCTATGATTTTCTTCTCTCCATCATCATTATGATGTGTCACCTTTCCATTTCGCTCTCGAGGGGGTAGGATGATTACATCATTGAATCTATTCCAATCAATCTGATCTGATTTTCAAAAGTCCTCATTTCTAGGGGCATCTCATTACTTGGGACATATTCAGTTTTTTGTACCTCATAGTCAAAAGTGGATACTCCACAATCAATAAGGGCATCTTTGTTCCTTACATCTTGTCATCTTTTAAGTATCTGAGCAATCTAACTCAGATTCTTGAGGATCAAGCTCCGTTCTAGAGATAGTTCTCGAAAAACTATCTTTTTGGGACATGTATCAGGGCAATCTAACCCTGACTCCTAAAGGTTAAGCCTTGTTTTGGGGATAGCCTTGTGAAAGATGTCAATCTAAACAGTGTTTGGGCAATCTAACATAGATATTGGAGGACTAAGCTCTGTTCTAGAGATAGTTCTAAAAACCTTTATTTTACTATCTTTTAAGATAGGTATCGGGGCAATCTAACCCTGACTCCTCAAGGTTGAGCCTCATTCTAGGGACAGTCTTGTGAAAGGG
Organism: Thuja plicata; assembly: GCA_018584345.1. NCBI lineage: Eukaryota > Viridiplantae > Streptophyta > Pinopsida > Cupressales > Cupressaceae > Thuja > Thuja plicata. The sequence continues at coordinate 1,018,291 of MU225064.1, forward strand.
GTGATACCACAATAGTGGGTTACACTGTTTTGCCTAAACGGACATTGAAGTCTACATTTTGAGAAAAATGTTCACATTCGGATGCATATTGTCGTTAAACTATTTGAAATCGGAAGATGAAGTAAACTACAGTCTTATAGGATTTTTTGTCTAGATTCTAAATATATTTTTTTAATTTTTTTTTGAATTGATTTTAATGGTTTTTTTTTTCTCCCACTAAAACTGCTATGTTGCTGAAAATGTCATTTTCAAAAAGGTACAATGACTTCGTACAACATAACTTTTTTTCTAAAATAGTTATCTATGCACTTCTTTCAAATTTGGTTTTGTAACATCCATACGGAGGGCATGCAATTGGTTTGATGACATTATCATGATTATTGCATATTTTATGAATGTTTGAAGTAGAGTAAACCGTAATTGTGACATACGTTGACTGTGTAGCTGATAACTTGTTGTGTATTTATCAAAATTCAATTTTTTTTTTTTTGATAGAAAGAAGACTCAAAGATGGAGGGCACTGTTATTTTTCAATTTTTTTTTTCTCTTTTCTACTATTTTTCATTGAACATCAAAACTGGAAGTTTATATTGGATAAAAAACCTACATCCGATGAACGTCAAAATACATAGACCTAATTAATTCAAAATTTGTCAAATCTATATTCATTAGAAAGCTTGTTCAAATTACTTGTGTGATGCAAAAGGAGGTGTCCCTATTCTTCCATTTGAGCCCCGCGCTTGAGCCCCGAAGCCATGAAAACTGTAGATTTCTGTTAGCCTTTGTAGATAGCCTCAATTTTGGGGGTTTTGATAGAAAGTACTTTCGATAGAAAGTACTTTCGATAGAAACTAATTAGTTTTGATCGAAAGTACTTTCTATCGAAAGTACTTTCTTAGTTTAACATGTGTATGGGTCAAAATCCCACTAAAATCTATACTATCTTAGTTTCGATCGAAACTAACTTAGTTTCGATCGAAACTAGGTTAGTTTCGATAGAAACTAAGTAAAAAAGGTAGTTTCGATCGAAACTATTAATGTTTCGATCGAAACAATCAGGTACTTTCTATCGAAAGTACCTGACTAAATCCTCCCACCTCGCGGATTCGTGAGGAATTTCTTCCTCTGAAAAAGTGTAACCCGCTATTGTGGGATCACCCAAAGATATCTATCTAACCAGTGTCTTGGCAATCTAACCTAGATATTGGGGGACTAAGCTCTGTTCTAGAGATAGTCCTAAAAAGCAGTATTTACTATCTTTTGAGATAGGTATCGGGGCAATCTAACCCTAACTCCTGAAGGTTGAGCCTTGGTTTGGGGATAGTCTTGTGAAAGATATCTATCTAATTAGTGTCTTGGTGATCTAACCTAGATATTGGGGGACTAAGCTTTATTCTGGAGATATTCCTAAAATATCTATTTACTATCTTTTGAGACAAGTATCGGGGCAATCTAACCCTGACTCCTAAAGGTTGAGCCTCATTCTGAGGATAGTCTTGTGAAAGATATCAATCTATTTAGGTATCAAGGCATTCTAATCCGGATCCCTGAGGGTCAAGCTTCATTCTGGAGATGACCCTCAAAAACTCTACTTGACTAGCGTCTTGGCAACCTAACCTAGACTTCGGAGAGTTAAGCTCTGTTCTGGAGATGGCTTTGAACTCTTTACATCATCAATTTTCAAATCTATTCTTTTGTGCTTTAAGCATCAGACTATTCTTTGAATCAATGTGTTGCTCGCACATTAATTCAAAGAGGGGCAAAACGTAACACCCCAAAATTGACATCTTGCAACCCTAACCAATTTTGTTGCATTTGTCATTCTTTTGGATCATCAAAGTCCTATTGTACTAGGCAATTCTGAGTTTTAACTGACTCTACTTGACCTGAGTGTCAAATGTAGAAAATCCTAAATCTACATTAATCATACATCATATTTAATTCCTAAATATCTATTGGCTAAAACAAACCTTATGATCAAATTAATTTAATTATAAAGTCCTAGCACTTTAATTAAATTAAATTCACCCTCTTTAGCTAAGACACATGAAAAAGGGATTAAATAATATTTAATTATTAAATAAATATCCCCATTTCAATAATTGAATTTAATTATTCAAATAATTGAGAAAAAGTAATTATGAGGTCATATTTATTTAATTAATTGAATATTTTTTCAAAAATCTTATCTTTGTTCAAAAATAGTATCTTTGAATTAATTGTGCTTTAAAGAGAAAGAAAACAATTTAATTCAAATAAAACAGAATTAAATCAAAGAAAGAAAACAGTTAAAGCAAAGAGAAAACAATTTGTTTTATTCTTTTGAATAAAACTTTCTAATTCAAACTGGCTTTTCTATCTGTTTTATTTCAAAGATGAAAGTTTCTATTCTGATCATCTCTGAGTCTATAAAAGAACTCTCATTCCTCATTCAAAACCCCTGATTTACTTCCTGATTACCACACTCATTTTTATGCATTGTTAGAATACTGAATTATTGTCATGTTTCTTGATTATCTCATATAGAATAATCTCATTTTTGCAATAGAATAGTTTCAATTTTTAAAATAATTACATTGCAATCATGTCTTAGATTATCTTACATCTTTCAATTCTTAGAATAACTGTGCATTGCATTGCATTCATGGAGGAAAATCCTTCGTTCCTAGATTGGTCTATGGTTGTGAGACTCTCGTTTTGAGAGCTATTTCAAAAACCCTGTCTAGATAGAAGGCAACAGGTCGAATCATGCAGGTAGACATGATGAATAATCTCATATTCAGTCTTGTGTGTACCTAGTGAAGGACTATGTTGAAGTGTATGGTGAATTAACAAGGCCAAATTTACCACATACATACATCATCTTCAAATTCTAAACACAAATGCCACTTTTAAGTTGTTAAAGTTTAAAAATTTGAATGTTGTCGTCCTTTTCCTTTATAAAAGTGTGACACAGGTTTGTACTTTTACCCATAGGACAATAGTACCCTACCCTAAGCAACCTTCGGGCCATGGCAAGACCATTGGAATGTCCCCCACAGATGCCCTCGTGAATGTCAACTAACACTTGGTCGGATTCTTCCTTTTCTAAGCATCTAAGAAGTGTTCCATCTAGACCCCTCCTATACAAATCACCAGTGATAAGGGAATGGCGAGAGGAATTTTGGGTAAGGTTTTTGCATTCAGATTGGTTAAAGGTTTCAGGTATAATGCCATCACGAAGGTATGAGTAAATGGCACCATAATGGGATGACTCATGACCAACAAGGGTACAAATGACATGCCTTTCTTGGGAATCATAGATAGGGTGACATAGCTCTTCCACCAGGAATTCAAATCTAGATTCATGTTGCTCTAACTGAAGGAGGGAAGCAAGTGTAGCCATAGCATCAACTGCTTTGTTTTCTGCTCTTTTAGGGATTTGCTGAAACATGCCAAATGTGAAGTAGCATTTCAAAGAATCAACCATTTGCTTGTAAGGTACCATTTTCTCATGTTTTGTTTGATATTCATCATTAACTTGGTTGATTATTAGTTGTGAATCCCCATAGATGTGTAACTCTATGATTCTCCATTCTATGGCCATCTTAGGTCCATTTGTTAAAGCTTCATACTCATCAATGTTATTTGTACATGGGAACAGTAATTTGTAAGACTTAGGGATTGTGTACCCATGAGGAGAAAAAAACAACACACCAGCTCTTGAGTTGTTTTGCATAAAAGATCCATCAAAAAACATCTTCCATGTTCTTTCGGTCATGTACGATGCAGATTGATACAGTAGCTTTTGCAAAGTCATGTGAAAAGTGTTAAAAACATGGTAACCTGATACATGCTCTAGGAAGGGAGCTTATTCCTTCTATTTCTCATTGGCCATTTCAGCGATGGGCCTTTGATCTTGTTGGGTAGATTTATCCAAACTCATCAAGTGGACACAAGTTTATTATCACTGCTACTGATTACTTCACTAAATGGGTAGAAGTTGTCCCACTTTTTGTTTCCTTAGGCAAGACAGTCTCTTTATTCATTCTAAACCATATCATCTGTCGATATAGAGTGCCTTCCGAGATTATCACTGACAACAGAGGCCAGTTCAAAAATAAGGACCTTAAAAAACTCTGCAAGAAATTCAAGATTAAACAACATTGGTCCTCCATTTACTTTCCGCAAGGAAATGGTCAAGCAGATGCATCAAACAAAACCATTCCTAAAATCTTGCATATAACAGTTTGTAAGAATGGTAGAGATTAGCACTTACAGATAAATCTGGCTTTGTGGGTCTACAGAATGAGTATTCATACTCCTACTGGGGCTACTCCTTTTGCCCTTACATATGGCGTTGAAGAAGTGTTACCTTTGGAGGTTGAGATTCCTTCACTTAGAGTTTCCCTCAAAGGTCTAGTTACAGATGAAGACTACCATGCCATGAAACTTCAAGAGTTAGAACTTCTAGATGAGAAACGTCAAGCATCATTTGACCATATGAGGGTTTATCAAAAGTGCATATCCAAAGCCTTCAACAAAAAGGTTCTCCCTAGAGAATTCCAAGTGGGAGATCTTGTCCTACGTGAAAATCCTAAGAATCAACAGCATAGAGATCAAAAGGGAAAATTTGAACCAAATTGGCTTGAACCTTACATCATTACAACAAATTTTGGGATAGGTGTTTATTTACTGTCTACAGAAGAGGGAGAGCAGCTCTTTGATCCTATCAATGTCTTGCACATGAAGAAGTTCTATCCATGATGCCCATTCTATCTAGGGTCATCCTTTGTACATAATTATTGATCTTGAAAAAATCTAAAAAAATGATATATTGTCAAAAAAATTTAAAAATCCTAAAATGTCCTGAAAAATGATCATCTTAGTGAAAACCTAGCAATAGGCGCTTTGATGTATCTCAAAAAAATTATATACTTCAAAAATACAAAAAATTCAAAAATTCAAAAATTCAAAAAAAAAATAGAAAAAGTGCCTTGGTGAAAACCTGGAAACAAACGCCTTGATAGCAAAAAATCAAAAAAATTTAAAAAGTCCTAAAAAAAATGAAAGAGAAAAAATTGTAATAAAATGCAAGTGGTGAAAACCTTAAAACGGGCGCTACTTGAGGCCTTTGCACCCCTATTTCTTAGCGTGTATCCACAACACTTAGCCTTTCTCCATCATGCCTTGTCCTTGTTGCCTTGGTTTGTAATTGATCTTTGTCTCTATCTAGGGGGCATAATTGTGTTAGCTTTGGTCTCTTGGATGCGTTAGTCTTTAGGACATCCCACAAACAGTATTTTTCAATACCACCCCAACTATATTTTTTAATACAATCCCTTGACATTGAGTGTTTTCAACACTTATCGGTTTGGTCTTACCCAGTTTTATCATATGATCTTACCTTCTTGCAAGCATTCGATCCTTATCCTCGGAACTCAGTATCAGTTAACACACTTAAATTTTTAAACACAACACTTAATGCTTGAGCTATGTCATGATCTTTTCTTTGTGTGCTGACTGTTATTGATTTTTGTTGAGTGTCCTTGTCTGATAAGTCTCTCCGGGATGCATAGCTAGAGCACTTGGGGCATGGGCATGTTTTTATTTGCTTTTTGTTTTATGCTTCACTGTTTTTGCACAACCGTTCTGCTGGTCATCCTGACCTCTATGCCTTGATGCAAGCGTGGTTTTGCTATATTAAATTGGGTAAGCTAACATCACAGTCATCTTGACCTTTATGTCTTTGATGCTTATATTAGATTCTTTCCACATTCCAATCCGATATAAATCACATTCATATCTTTATAGTTGCACTTGTGACTAATGATGATTGTGTGATTTTTTGATGTCCGTTAATAATGGCCTAATGATGAAACTAAGTTCCTTAACATTCTCTAATAAATGATGAACACAAAGTCCTATGTTACAGTTTCTCTATTGCAAGTACACCTTTGCATTTTCATGTAGCTTGCATTGTTAGACCTCATGTTAGTTTGCATTTTTTGGCTGCATTATGGGTTTGAGAGGGTTTCTTTCATCTTTCTTGTGGACTTCTAATCAACTGTGATCACGTTCTGATCTTCATTTCCTTATCTTCTTTCATGATCTTAATCAAAATTTTCTATCTTAAACAGTTGATTGATTCTGGGGCATTCTCTTTCTTAAGGCAAATTCTCTTTCTTCTCTCTATTTCTTTCCACCTCTTCCAAACTTCTATCTTCCATTCGCTTTCACCCCACTTCTTTTCTTCTAATTCAACCTTGGGGCATAAT
>MU225064.1:1077386-1088082 GCA_018584345.1 Thuja plicata
AAAGTCGTCAAACTTTGAAGTATCAATAGACTTTATCTTTATGGTGGGATGTTGATTCAAAATATGCCACCTAGATTGATTAAGGCGAGACATGAGGGATTGGCTGGAGTTAGATTGTTTGGAGTTCCATTAGATGAGTCAGAACCCAATAGTGGTATTTTTGTTGGAGCAATTCAGGTCATTTTGGAGGCTTACAGTGTTTCCTCTATTCACCAGTCAAATAGAGCATCAACTTTTTGAGAAGCACTACCAATAACATGCAATTGATAAATCTGTCCTAAGTGTCCATTAGAAGGAAATATATTAGTTTTTCAACTTCATTTGGGTAACTTTCTATCTTTCAACTTAAAAGCTCTTTGTGCGATAAGGATTTTCTATGCCCTAGCTTTCCATGTGCTCTGGTGTTTGTAGTAAAAGAACTTGTATTAGATTTTATCATGGCTACTCCTATCACAGTTGAAACTGCATTGAAACCATGACTGGTGCTGAAGCCATATCCATATGGAGCAACCGAGATAAATCAGGATAGAGGATTTTCTAATGTTTCGTTGGATGTGGTTTATATCGAAGATGTAAGGGCTTATATTTATGCACCCTTGAATAAGATCAACCATGAAAAATTTAAAGGTGTATGAAAAGGATAGATGGAAAGTGATTTGTCAACATACAAACCTGGGTATTGTCGCATTCCAGAGCTTGGACTCACTACATGGAAGGACTTCCCTAATTTAAGTCAAGATAGCAATTGGGTTCGAATCACCCTAAGCCTAATTCATGGGGATGTAATGTACTTAAACCAGCCGCGTAAGATAACTAAAGAAGTAATTAGGGGAGGAATTTTAACATTCTTGATGTTTAAAATCATACCTTTCTCAGCCTTTTGGATTCTGAATGTACAATGCAGTAGCTATCAATGAAAAGTCCCTTTCACCGCAGAGATGCCTGGCCACAGAGATCTCCTCGTCCAACATACAAATTACCCAACGGCTGCAAAAATCCATCTCGATGCCATTGAACATAGAAATGACAACGTTTTCTCTTTTTTTTTGCCTTATATCCTGTTAACGTCGTAATTGTGACGTTGTCGGGTTATAATTGAAAAAAAAAATCCAAAAACACATAACATCTGCCCCCCGTCGCAAATTGCTATCGCAATTTCACCCCAAATGTATTAGTGCTTCTCTACATCATCTCTTTAGTGTCTTCTTCCTTATACATGGTAGTGCTTATTGAGTAAGATACCACACCTCTTCATAAAAATTATTTTTATCATGTATAGATTTTAATCATTTAAAAAATAAATAAGTTATTTCTTTCTCCTTGCATTTTTAACACTAACGTATTTCCTCAATATAACCTTCCTCCTTATATAATTCAGCTCAAGATGCTAACAATGAAACCAAACATTTGACAATTTCTTTTTATAAAATTCAAGATATAATATTATTACTTTTAAATGTAATAAAAAATAATATAATTTAATATATATATTCAGTTTTAAAAATTTCAAACTATGAGAATTAATCCAAACAAATCCTACCCAACAACGAAATTTATTAGACTAAAAAACCAAGAACAAAGATACAAAAACTTATATAATATGGACATAAACATCAAAGAGAAGACCAAACAACATAGAATAAAGACAATTCTTGAAGGTGGAGAGGCTCATCTAATATCAATTTCCTGTTATGATCTAATAAACGCACCCATAACCGCCTGAATTTTCCTCCTCCACAAGGAAGGCATTTGAGGAAGACATGTCGACACCCTTTGCAAAAGATAAATAGAGTTGGGAAGTGGAGTGCTCCTCTGCAAGGTACTCTTAAAATCAACACGGATGGGTCCTCCAAAGGAAATTCAGGTCCTGCTGGTATTGGTGGACTGGGCAGAGATAGTAGGGGAGATGTTCAGTTTATATTTTCAGTTTATAAAGATCATCACACTAACAACCTGATGGAGGCCATAGCTATCTTGTATGTTGTGGAGTGTGCTTGTAACCTTGGGTGACAAAGGCTTATTTGTGAATCTGACTCGCGGGTGGTGATTCGCCTATTGACTCACCCGCATTCTGAGGATGTTAGCTGGAAGTTAGGCTTGATTGTTAACCATATTCTTCATTTGTGTGTTTCTTTGGATTCTGTTACTTTCACCCATATCCCCAGAGAGTGGAATGGTGTTGCTGATTGTTTTGGCCAAATGGGCCTCTGATTATATGTTTTCTTGGAACATTGTAAATATGGCTCAATTACCTCCGGGCCTATCTCATCAATTAGATCATTTAGTGGATCTTGATAGGGCTGTTTGACTCTGTCTGTAGTTCTTCCTGCTTAAATAAATTTTCACCCCTCTTTTATAAAATAAATGCACCCATTAAAATATTTGTTTAGGTATATTCGTCACTTAAGAAAAAACCGCAAGACTAGAAAACAAAGAATGTCTGAATCTGTACCAAAAAAACTGGGAAGAAAGTGACTTTTGCTTTCTAAAACAGAAATATTTTCTCTGAAAATACAGAAAACTATTACCTCAACATTTACTTTCATGATTTTGCCCCTATCAAACATATTCTGGATCAATTCTCTAATGTATAACAATGTACATTATCACCCCAACACAAGAGACACAATGTACAACACATGCATATACGGTTTGATAGTGCTAAAATTTATATGGCTTTTAGTGTCATTTTCATAAATCTCTTACATAATTCATTTCCAGCTGTCAGCAATGAAAACAATTACATTCCCATTATATTTTCTACCTTATCATCCCAATTCTTAATATACAACAATTTCGATGGCCTTTTCAATCCAGATTTTGAAGCTATTATATAAGTAGAAAGGGTAAGTTTTAGAGTTGGGCATAAATTTTTGTGTAGTTTTGAGCGATTTGTCTTAATCCATGTACGCAGATATTTATAGAGTCCACAGAATTTTGGAAACAGGCAGACGATTGAACTCAGTTTCTGGCCTGTGTACAATGTATTCGTACAAATTCATCATCGTATTCATCGTCGTCTCCACAACAAGCTAACGTTGAATAACAAAAAGCAGTACTCAGATTTTTCCTTTATGGGCGTTGGCTAAGCTTCTGATAGAATGTATTAAAGATAAAAAACGTCAAACTTTTTTTTTTCTAAATTTGCAAAAATAGTACAGTAAGTTTTTGGCAAATTTTTTGTGGTTTTTTACCACAAAATATGTATATCATCAAGAACAGATGCTGAAAATTTAAATCTGTAGTGTTTTCGGATTTTTCAAATTTGGTCCATGGTGCATTCTGTCTAAAGCTTAGCCATGTCCTTTTATATGTGCTTTATTTGAGGGCTGACCATCTTCATATCAATTGTTTGGCAATCTATTAGTATGAGGAGTAGATGTTTCGTACATTTGCGGATGACAATCAATTTGAGATGGTAGTCATTCTGCCAAAGTTATCAAGGCATGATTGCAGTTTCATTATTTATTAATTGTATTTTTAGAAATTGAAACTTTCATGGATGGTTTAATCAAGGGAACAAGTCTATCTTGATGAAAAAAAAAATATCTTATGTACAATAAAAAATTTAAAAAAGACGTCCCTATATATAGAATTGTGTACCATACATGTGTTGACCGTCTAGTGATTTGTGTAGGTCCCCACTTAAATTCGACTACCTTTCGTTCCATTCTGGTTTGCCTACATCAAGTCCCTTTGGTGGATGTTTGTTTGGCGGATGTTCAAAAATAGATATTCAACGTTTGCAAGTTTAAGTTTCTAAAACCACCAAGAAAGGCGATGGGTGGAAAGGTTGACTGTGCACTAGAAAGGTTGACTACCCACGACACTAAACTTAACCGCGTGAGTCAATTATCAGTTAAGTGTACAAGTAAAGAAGCAAGGTTAATTTTCTTTGCTTTAAAAAATCTCGTCGAAAAAACCATCATGTTTTCCCTACAATAATGTTCATCTGATCAATAGTGTGCCTTGTATATTCTACCCTCTCCTCTGTTTAAACCTCAAGAGGCCTCATCAAATGCCCATTTCAATTTAACGAAAAATGCAACAAAAGAAGAATATAAAAAAAGGGACCAAAAGCTATTAAACAAGTAGTGCAGAGAGCACAAGGCACAAGGTTTTGTCACGTCATGTTTTACTTTTGTTCTAACAGGCTAGAGGACCTAGAGGTTTGAAGGAGAATACCAAGGGTGGCAAAAAAAGAAGCAGGGGCATATTAAATTGAAAACAAACTGTTTTGTTTACTGTTTTGTATAGGGTTGAAGAGATGGTTAGTGTTTAAGAGGGTTAAAACATGTAAAATAGAAGGGTTTAATTAGATCAGTATAAATTCTCTTTTTGTGTAAAAATATGTGAAACTATTATGTTTATGGAATACTTACAGGGATTTGGGGATGCCATTTTTGGTTATAGGGTAATAGGAGACAAGCAAACGTGACACAAGGGAATAAAACCTCAATGCCAAAACACGTCACGTTAACCCTAACCATTAAAGTTATGTTTGTGAGTGTTGACTTTGAGAGGACTAGAAAAGGGGTAAGAAACTAACAAATTTATCATAATTGTTTTGCTGGTATGTTTGTTCCCTGTAGTTTAATAGATTTAGAGGGTTGAAAAGCGTTTAGGTGTTGAAAAGAGGAGGGTTTTATTGGGTATTTTCGAAATATAAATGAGTTTTAAAAAATGTCAACTATTTTAATCTTTTGAAAAGCAATTCTTAGATTTATAGATGCAATTTTGTATAGTGTCGAAAAACAGCGGTGGAAGAACAAATGACACATAGGAAATTAAAATAGAGAGTATAGCACTTAAAAGTCATGTTATAATAAGGTGGAAACAAACAATGCACCATTTTATAAATTAGGTGTGTATACAAATTATATCATACCAAATTTGTTTAGTAGTTTCTAAATTTTATATAGTCCAATTATCAATGCATTCACAAGTACAATGTGCTACAAAAGTATTAACCAAAACTATACTCCCCAAATGCTTTAGGTGAGTTCCATGCAAATTTTAAAATTCCATAGTTATAATGCGAAATTTTTTGGCCCTTATAAATTTGCAACATAACATAAATTTCAATTCACTAACTAGGACCCTATTTCTATTTCCAATTTGTAAGGTTTGACCGAGGCAATTACACAATGTTGATAACGTTCAATACTGTACATTCCATAACACTCTATAGCTTATGCAATCTGGATACTTCACTAGTATAAAAAGTTCAATTCATCTTGGATGTGAATTTAGATGAGACACTTCAATTCAGATTACTGATCTGAAAATCTGAGAACCACAAAAAACCATGGTCCTTACTTAGGGATCTTGCAATGATTCCATCCATCGGTTTATATTCTCCCGATAGAGTGACATACAATTTATTGATCAGTGGGGTATGCAAAGAAGGAAGATTGGATGAAGCAATCAAATTGATGGATTGACACCCATTGTTTTGATGGCGTTTGATCACTACTACTTTTACAGTGGCTTGTCCTCTCTTGATATTCAAAGCAATGTCTTCAAGTCCATGTTTTTACATCAGCAAGGTTTTATCTTTATTCTGTATTTTCAACTATGACATCACTATTTTACACTCTCTATTGATGGGCAATACTTCTTAGTCTTCTATCATTGTGGAATCACGCATTTGATAGTGAAAAGAATTTCCTTTTCCATTCTTTCAACCTTGTTAAAGATGCATCTTAGGAAAGCATCTTTGTCAACTGCTAATGACATTCTCTATTATTTTTACATCTTATTCATCACCATGTTTGCATCATTAGGAGTATGAAAGTCTTTGTTGGTTTCAAATCTTATTCATCAACATGTTTTTGATAGAAAAAGTAGCAAGAGGGTGCTAGCCCGTGGAACAGAGGACTAGTAGCACATTAACAACATATTAATGGAACTAGTCTAAGCTGTAAAGCATTTTAGCAGTATAATCTTAAATCACCAATTCTAGTTCTGCCTCTATCAAAAACATAAATGATAGTACTACTCCAAAGGATTAAACCACAGTAATTGCTACCATTAGTAGCATAAAAAGTATCAGCAATAAGCCTCACAGGGCTACACCAAAACATATAAAAACCAAAATTAACCCCAATCGCAAAACAGGGGATCCGAGGGTCAAGCCAAACCAAAATTACCCGAACCATAGACAATAGAGTTAGTTCTTCCCTCCCAGCTATTTAGACAGTAGGGTTCTCGCCCACTCCTCCTGAAGAAATAGGAACAGATCCTTGTTGTCCTTGTCCGCTTCCAACCTGTCACCCGCCAGCTTTTCCTGCACATTACAGAGGGTCATAGCCGAAGCATGCATGACCTTCAGGGCCAATTTGTTGGTCCTCATGTAGTGGTTCATCAGGTCCTGCATATTCTTCTTAATCTCAACAATCTCTTTGTCGAGATTCACAAACTTTCTTTTAAGGGTGCCTGTGAAATTACATTTTTCCTCCATGGCCGAGGTGTGGGGTTTATCTTGGGTATCCCGATATGGGCTCTGGGGTGGGGTGGGGTTCTTGGGGGTATCTATGGTTCTCTAGAGGTTGGACAGGGGAGTATTACCAGTCAGGCTCATATAGCCTTCCGAGGAACCATTTCTGGAGTTAGTGGAGTGGGAGGCATTTCCAGACAAAGAGAGCTCTTTGGAGGCCGTTTCCATCATCCTAATTTTTCATTGTTCCTTGGCTATTCTATTAGACCTCCGACGACCTGAACCACTTAGGTCCACCTCCAAATTAACCTGGGTTTCCATCATTTTCCATTTTTTGGGCTTGTAATCTGTCTCAGGTGTGCTGTCAACCCCTTTCCCTTCATTGTATTCCACAGATTCAGAAACATATGACTCCTCTTGGCCCTCCTTCTTACAGATGGGATTCTTAATACTTTTTTTACGGGTTGTGCTCTTTTTCTTTGTCAGCACAGGCTCTTGGGTGATACGGATGGACTGGGTGGAGGAATTGGTGGTCTTTTCATCTTTTTCCAACGGCTCCTCTTGGTGCATCATCTAGATAATCAGAGGGGGTTGGGGTGTCAGGCATATGGCTTTGTGAAATTGGTAGAGACAGAGGAGAAGGCCCTGGTGGAGGATAGCCCTATCTGGGTCGCTTTTAATATCAAGGACATTACTCTCTATAGAGTGCAGAAGATAGAACGATATAGAAATTAAATCCTTGTTCCTAATATGGTTCAGGAAAGGTAAGTGGTAGTTGTAAAACAAAGTGAATTTACCTTCAAGCGTGAAATACTTCATTATAATGAGACAAATTTTTGGCCAGAAGTCCGGTAGCTCCTCCCTGTTGAAACCCTCATGTTTTCTCACCGACAGCTCACCATCTTTGAAAAATTGTTTTAGGCTGGTAGGGTCGGTAGTCCAACTAGTCTTTTTGTATTTTCTCCCCACCATAGAGAGCCCCATCACCTCAACAATGACCTCTTCATTGAGCTGGAAGTGGATGCCCCCAACCGAGACACTTCTGTTGTTCCAGGAAGAGATGAACTGTTTGGATATTCTCTCATCATGTCCACCTTTCATTCTTTCCATGAACCCCCAAATGCCAGTTTCTTTGCAATAATGGGTGACCAGCAGATCATAAGTGAAGGCTTCATCAATATTATCAGGCTCAATTCGGAGAATATTAACCCCCATATCAGAGGTCTTCTCTTCAAGCGTCAGAATATCCTTGGAGTTTGAGAGCCGAGTGTTATTGCAAGCCATATAAAACCACTCATTTTCAAAAATCCATTTCGAATAAAGCTTATACATAACCTGTCGGTTTTGAGAATTTTTGAGAACGGGCTCCGTACCACCAAATCTAACGGATCTCTAGGTGTCATTAATAGTAATAATAGAATTAATACCATCAATAGCCAATAAAACCTTTTGAAATTGACAGCGATCACTCCACACGTTCAAAAGGTAATGATAGAACTTTATGGGAATTTGAGTTTTCCTTTTCATAAACACACAAATCACCCGAACACGCCAGCACGTGATCGAGGAGGGATTCGTAATGAATAAGCTAGCCTAGCACATTTAAACTGTAGTATTCATTTCTCTCATGATGATTTGCTGAGTTATCGGAGGTAAGTCACCAATTAACATCCAACTATTTAGTTTGGTTTGTTTTAGGCCAATTGCTGCCATTGAGTCAGCAGCCGAGTTCCCTTCTCTGTATGTATGACCTATTGTCGTGTGTTGGAAGCTATTGAGAAGCTCACAGATCTCCATAATGATAGGTCTAGCTCGCCACCCCACACCAGCTCTACTCTTGACTACCTTGACAATCACTTTGGAATCCCCCTCAATTTCTAGCTATCTAAAGTTCATCTATTTTGCAAATTTAATCCCCCAGAGAAGGGCAGTTCCTTCCACCTGGGTTACAATACAATTATTGATTGGTCCCGCATAAGCCAGCAGGCAAGTGCCATTGTGATCTCTCAATACTCCTCCCCCTCCATGCCCAATATTATTAACTGCCCCATCAAAGTTTAATTTTATCCTACCTCTGGGAGGGGCGATCCATTTGGTAGCTTTTCTGGCTACCCTTTTTGCATCGTCAAACCTGGAGAATCCATTCAATAGGTTCCAGTGTTCAACAATCTTAACTTCCCAGGCAACAAGAGGACTGTAGGGCATCTTCCATTTAGCCATCCTAGCATTCTTTCTTAGGAGCTTAGTTCCAATAAGGAGACAGGTTTCAGGTTGGATACCCTTCTCCCTGAAAATCCTGTTGTTTCTTTCCTTCCAAATGGTCCAGCATATGTGTGGGGGAAGCATACGCCAGAGGAGTTGTAGTAGGGGGTGGTTTGAAGGGGATCTCCAGTTGTTGAATTGGTGCACCTCATAGTCCAGGGCCCACTAGATACCCAACTTATCAAAAATTTCTTGCCACATGCTGGTAGCATAGTTGCAGTGGATGAAGAGGTGCTTTGCCATTTCTTCCACCTTCTCACATAGGAAACATCTGTTTTCCATGGAGAAGCCTCTTTTTGTAAGATTATATTGGGTTAGGATCTTACCATGCATTAGGGTCCACAAGAAAAATTTTATTTTAGGCGTGAGCTGGGGGATCCACACCTTCTTCCAGTCGCCTGGGTTACTTTCCTCCTTAAGAAGCAGGTTGTAAGCAGAATTAACCATGAAAGCACCAGTCTAGGTGGGGCCCTAAATAATAGAGTCATCAAACCTAGAAATTCTTATATTAGTCAGGTTATCCATAAGATCCTTGGCCATGTGTTGCAGTTCTAGTCTGTCCCTTAATCGATTAGGTAAATCAGCCCAATCTCTTCCATTGATGTAGTTGGAAGCTCTAATGCCCAGGCTAGGTTTGAGGTAGTCCATGAGTGGTTTGAATCTATGGCCCAAGTGATGTTGGTTCATGATCCAATGGTCATTCCAGAATCTGATGGACCTGCCATTACCAATTTGCCAAAAAGCACCTTTGGTCAGAAGGGTTTTACACTTGCAAATGTTTATCTAGAGTTTGGATCCGCTAGGGAGGTCACTGTTGTGGAACATCTTTCCGTAGGGGTGGCCTTGGAGGTATTTAGTTTCCATTATTCTGCACCAATCCACTTTTCCCTCAATGAGCTTCCAAGCCACCTTCGTAGTAAGGGCCTTATTCATCAAACCAATTTTTCTAAGACCGAGGCCTCCCAATCTTTTCGGGAGGCAGACAGTGTCCCAATTGACAAGCGAAATCCTCCTTTTGTCTTCAGACCCTGCCCATAGAAAGGTTCTATGAATTTTTTCAATTTTATCGGCCATGTTGCTTCTGAGTTTGAAGAGGGATAGGAAGTAGACAGGGATCCCCTAGAGGGTGGAAGCTACCAGCTAAAGTTTTCCAGCATTGATTAATATCTTTCCTTTCCAGCCAGCGAGTTTCCTCTAGGTTCTTTCCAGAATAGAATTCCAGAATTCTTGGGATACCTCTTTGACCATGAGGGGAAGGCCAAGGTAGGTAGAAGGGAGTGAGGCCGCCAGACACCCCAGAGTTTGAAGCACCTTATATTGTAAATCCATTGGAGTATTGAAGAACAATCGACTCTTTTGATAGTTAATACATTGACCCGAAGCCCAAGCATAACTTTCCATAATTTGTTTCCATTGTCTGGCCTCAATTACAGAAGAATACCCAAAGAGGAAAGTGTCATCCACGAACAGTTCTAATACCACCTGAGGGTGTGTGGAAGCTGGTTTGATACCTTTTATCCTTCCGGTAGCGGACAACATACCAAGATTCCTGCTAAGCACATCAGCCACCATGATAAAGAGGTAGGGGGAGAGAGGGTCTCTGTTAAGAAATGGAAAAGAAATATGCAAAAATGAACAAAACCAGGAAAGAATCTAAGCAAGTGAATGCATAAAAGAAATATTACCATAAACAAGGAGAGAGAAAGCTCCAAGATTCAACACATGAAGACAAGATATTTGAAAGGGGAAAGCAAAGAAAACCCCTTGTGACATTATGAATGAGGCATGAAAAGCCTAAGAAGAGGAGAGAGAGAGAGCAACTTGCTCATACAATAATTGAGAAGGGGAAGAAACCTCATTCAGTCTTGGGAGAGAAGAAGATACATCTCTTTAATAGAGATGTGAGAAAGGAGTTGCATGGTAACTCCCATATCTATGTATGCCACATTTCATAAAGTGTGTGCCACTTGTGTTATTTCCTCTTAAGGAGGAATC
>MU225064.1:1093045-1115529 GCA_018584345.1 Thuja plicata
AATACAACCAAGGGATAATAAAAGATACATAAAATGAATTATCCTCACAAGAGGACAAAATAGGTGTAGGGATTCCATAGGAATCTCCTACTTACATAATGCAAGTAAAGATTAATTTCTAACAGTCTCCCTGTCTAAGACCTTTCTTTGGAGTAGAATGGCCTCCAGGGGAGCCATTGGTTAGAACTGAAAAGCTAACAGTTTGAGTACATTCTTGTATAATTCGGATAACCTTTTCATTAAAGCCCATTTTAGCAAGGATTTTAAGTAGAAAAGACCAGTTAACTTTGTCATAAGCTTTAGAGATATCAAATTTAAAGGCCATACCTGAGACCTTTCTTTTATCCATTGAATGGATAATTTCATTGGTAGCAATGGCTGCGTCCAAGATCTGTCTACCTGGCACAAAACCTTTATGAGTATTGCAGATAATCCTGTCGAGAAGAGGCTTGATTATTCATCAACATGTTTGCATCATTACGAATATGAATTCTTAATTATTTTTAAATCTTATTCATTACCATATTTGCATCATTATGAACCAATGACTCCGATCCATGCTTCCGTTTCATGGTTCTATGTCCAAATTGTACATCTTTGTCACTTCTTTTCAAAATATATTCTTTATTCTTGATGCTGCTAACAACCCTACATGACAGGGCTGTACACAACAATGCCCCTTCATTCCAATCAATGCTCTTATTCATTATGTGATTGTCTTGTGTCTTTCACTTGTGATTAGTCTTCAAGAATGACACACAACTATACTCCCTTGATGGTCTCTTTTTTAACAACAGTCATGGTCTATGCTCTTTCGACTAATTACCTAGCAAGAACTTTTGATAAGGGTTTCACTGATTACTTCTCGTGAAACTTATTTCTCTCTACTTAAAATGCATTTCCTTTGAATAAAATCTTCCATGCATGCACTCTTGGAACTTATCTTGAAATGAAATGACACTGTAGAATAATGTTACAACATTCCACTATTGTGAGTTTGCATACCATTGTTTGGAAACATTTAAAATGTTGTCAGTTTATCATGTATAGAACTGTCTTTGTATTATTGTTGATCATTGTCTTTGAACACTTGTTGACCTTACTATGTGGTTGCATCAAATTGTCACTATTTCTTCAATCTTGAACAACACTGGTATCACTTTTCTTTAGGCACTAATAAATAACTACTCATTGACATTGGAAAACAATGTTACTCTGTGTAGCAGGTGCCCCTTTCTATTCAGATCCTATGTTATGAAAAGTAGAAGTAATTGTTTTCTCCAACATATGTATCATTGTCATTTGTCATCATTTCTTTTTTATTGATATTCACACCTCCTTTACTGTCAATAACAGTGACTATTATCTTGTTATGCATCATAACATATGAGTGTTCCCTTCACGAGTGTAACATTTCTATTAATCTATGTTTGTTGTGAATCCATATCATTGTTTTTCACTATTTTTACATGTTTGACCTACTCATTACCTATGCATAGTCTACATATTGCACTTTCTTTGAACCTCTTGTAAATATCAAGTAATGAAATCTTTCTAACTGTTTGTCATTGTTTGAAACACTTGAATACTATTGTCTTAATTATTGAAATCACTGTAGTTTATTCTTAGTGTGAAGTGAATGCTTCCTTCTAAACAATGTATCCTTGATGTCTCCTTGAATGTCATTTTGACTCTTCATTTCAGTTGTTGTGACCTTTTTGAGTCTTTTCATAAACTCTGTTCATTTCACATGGCTCAAAGTCGTCAATACATTGAAGAAATGTTCCCTCAATTTTAAAATTTTGACTAACACATGGATCATATCTACCATACATGTATTTATACAATCCTTGGCATATGGTCACTACTAAGGTTGATGACAATGTTGAAATTAACTATCTTTATTGAATATCGTTATATCCCACTAGTGGCAGGAGTATTTTCCACACACTATAAGTTTGTGTTGCATACTTTGTTGGAATGGAAAGACAAAGTAAATGAAGCTCTTGATGGATTTTGAAGTGTGAGATGGTGATGAAGGAGTTTGAAATTTATCATCTAATGATATCACGTGAACTCCAATTTATCTTGAAGATGATTCTAAAGCAGAACTGTGTGCAGCAATTCCTCTTGATAGTTCGGATGCATTCCTCACTGGGAAATCCCTGGTTGATGGTTTTGAAGCTGCATTTCTCTATAAGAAGCATACTAAAAACCACACTATAGTGTATAACGAACCGACGACAAAGATTTATTCAAAGTTAGTCAATCGAATCATTCATATACTTTGTAGATGTAAAATATTTTTTTACACGTCCAATCTGACAATTTGACATGTTCAATTACAGTTATTGGTGTGCATATGGTCCACACGACCATAGGAAAAACCCTCCATGTGAAAAATTTGTTCTATAGTTTGAAGAAAATGGGGCTGTCAGTGCCACGTGCTTGTTAAGTTGTTCCATGGTTGCCTAGAAGTGGCTATTTTGATATACAAGGAAATATTTCATGTAAATGGAAAGGGTGAAATTTTTCATGGGGTGGAAAACAGAATGATGGTATGAAGGTCTATGTTTGCACCAAACCTTTCAAACAAATTCAAATATTATGTAGAGAGGTTTTTGGCAAC
This sequence comes from Thuja plicata, assembly GCA_018584345.1. Taxonomy (NCBI): domain Eukaryota; kingdom Viridiplantae; phylum Streptophyta; class Pinopsida; order Cupressales; family Cupressaceae; genus Thuja; species Thuja plicata. Next base: position 1,095,675 of record MU225064.1, read on the forward strand.
CAATGTCACTGTTGATGCTATCATGGACTAACATTTACATGATCCCATATTCTTAATATGCAAGGATGTCATGAACACATCAAGAAGGGTGCGGTCCATTCGAGCACAAAAGTATGTGTACAATGCCACTAGTATTATACTATGGAAAATATGTGATAATGACAACTACTTCTTTTCCCAACAGCTAGTTGGAGCCAACAAACCTAATGTTCTGGCCATCTAAACCCATTGGATGCTTGATATGATGGTTTGACTCTCACATCATTCAATCATCTCAATGGACTCTATATTTGCAAAAAATAAGTATGGGATATGATTCCTGAAGGTCATCCCAACTAGTGTACTAGAAATTTTTTACCAAGTCTATGTGTTCACTGATGGAAATTCCTTTTGTCGCTCTTTATTGATACAATACAAGCTGTACTTCCTATTGGTTTTCAAGAAGCAACAGTCCAAGAACCTTGTAGCATGGATTGTGTCATCTCAGAACGAGATTGAGGAAATCCAAGTGTGGTTATTCGAGGTTTTTAGACGAGGGAAACTCACAAGATATGTTTGGGTGATCAATGCATTTATTACTAATGATGCTAGTACAAAGATAAAAGCCACACAATATGTGCATGTCTCATTAAATTCAAATGTTCAAATGAAATCCTATGATATGCGTGCTTGTGTTTGATTCATTTTGATGAGACGCTAACATATCAGTATTAATATGTACCAGGTTTTTTTTAAAATGTTGCATCTTCCTTTACCTTTGGCAAATGCATCGGGCATGACTCAATAATATGTACAAGTATGTGACAAAGGAAAGAGCTATGGATTTATTCCATTGGCTAGGGATGATTAGGGATGATCTTGATGACCATGGAAGGAAGTAAAGAGAGAATTGTTGATCAATTACATGTATTCTTGGATAACCTTAGTGATTAGCCACGATTGGTGAGCTTTACATCTGAATATTTTTCCATCTTTCCGGTTGTTAACTCCTTTCATGTCATGTATTTATCATTAGACTCATAGTTGTCAACATTTTTTGCTGCTATTAGGACAAAAAAAATTTAAAATCCCCACACGCTAATGAGGTCACAGATGATTTTATAGAGTCAAACCATTTTATAATAGAGATGCATTGCATGAATGATAACCCAAAAAAATGTGCAAGCAGGATGGACCACGTGTAAAATAAAAGGTTGCAAGATTTCTGATTTCTGACAAACTACAGGCTTCAACATTTGCAAACTAGTATGGAGAAGGCAAAGGAAATTTCTATTATTGGTTGTGTATGAAATGCGATAGATCTTGGTTGACATTGGGTTAAAAGTGAAGGCGTTGGCTAAGCTCCGGACATAATGCACTAAAGACAAAAAATGTCAAAATTTTTTTTCTTTCCTAAATTTGCAAAAACACAGTAAGTTTTTGGTAATTTTTTTGTAATTTTTGACCACAAAATATGAAGATCATGAAGAAGAGATGCTAATTTTTTTGCAAAAATCCGTGGTGTTTTCGGATTTTTCAAATTTGGTTAATGGTACATTCTGTCTAGAGCTTAATTGTGTCCAAAAGTGAATTGATCTATGATAGGTACCTTGTCATGTCATGTAACGGTGACCTATATGTATGTAGTTGTTCTTAGACTGTGTAGGGAAACATGTGCAAGCACTGACTAAAGGTTGCAGTGATGGCAATAACCCATCAAATGATGTAGCTTTTAGAGGTAGGTGAATAGTATGAGCTCCTCTACCACTTTAAAAAATGAATTCAATGTTTTCTATATTGTAAGAACTTCAATTTAGTTTAACACAATATCATCCTAGAGAAAACATTTCAGTTCCCAGTCTGTGTGTTATAAATTCAGATGATATGTGGATACATGAAGCAGTGTGCAAGAACACTTCCACTATACCTACTCCTGAACCCATTACTCAATATGTCAGTGGCGGTCTAGCAGATATGGATGGAAAAATGATGTGGAAGGAGGAAGTTCAACGTTGAAGATATTGTTCCTAGTTCACATGTGTCCCTAGTTCAGCGCTAGTAGGCACTGTGGTCAGGTGCACTTACAACACAAACATAGTACCAATCAGGAGACATTTAGTGATGTTCCTCATTCAGACCCATTTGTGTTCCTTTCTGATACTAAAAGTAGGAAGAAGGGGAGGACAATAATGTATGAATTAGAGGAAGCATATGTCAATGTGAACGAATTTATTACATGCTACACATGTTAGTATCGAGGCCTAACAATTAGATGGTTTCCGAACATTCGCTGACACATGTGCCTTTTGATGTTTTATGTATCACAATTGATCAAATTTCTCCTGATATTGCTCTCTCTTTGTTTAGCTATGTAGCAAAATCCACAAAAAGAAGTCCTCGTAGACATTTGTCATTCGAGAGTGTTGTGGATGGATAAGATTTTTTACTATTTATAACACTAACTTACCAATTTTATTATTAACTCACAGTTCAAATCCTTCTACACATGTAAGCCATTTCAACTTACAAAAGAAACTATTGTGTTCAGCAGGTTGACAATCTATGGTCAATATAGAAGATAATTGGAGCACCATGGAGTTTGCATGTATGCAGATAGATGTGCTCTCAACTTCTATTTCGTTGCTCTATTTATTTTTTGGGTTCTTCTTTTATTTTATACAAACGTTGCATTCCTTCACCCCTTCTTTTTCATATTGTCAGCGACAACATAGACGTGCTCCACAATTCCTTTTATTTGATTTCCTTGAATGATATAGGCGACATGTTTTCCATCATTTATTGAAAACTTTTGTTGGCACATATTTTTTTATTGATGTCATATAGGCGACTTGTTTTCCATCATTTATTGAAAACTTTTGTTGGCACATTTTTTTATTGATGTCAAATGGTGAATGTGTTTGATTCTAACATTGCTCTTTGTTTTGAATTATATAGTATGACTCTTGAATACAAAGTATTTCAAAGGACTTTGTAGTGGTTGTCTCTTAATAGATATGTATTCACATATATCAACTTCAAGTAGATTGACATTAATGCAATTATAGTTGTGAGATTCTATATTTAATGTAATTTGAGGTGATGAATTATGAACACTAGTGTAATTTAAGGTGATCATTTATGAACACTAAGGTTATATTTTCTTAAGGTGATGAATTATGAACACTAGATACTTTTTGTACAATAGTGTTATGTTCTAATTAATTCAAGTGGGTAAGGGCCCAACCCAACAATTAAAGTAACATTAATTCTGAGAGATGACACAAAAAGAATTCACCAGCAGTGAATTCAAACAACTAACTAACTAGAAAAAATATTTTAAATACTAGGAACAACAGAAAAAATATAAACCCGAGACCAAATCACTAGACCAACAATCAACACGAAGAACCAGGACTCAGAAAAACAAGACCAACCATAAATGCTACTTGGATGGAGGGGGCACCCCCCTTCCAATCCTCATTGATCTCTTTCATCTTGTCAAGGAAGGAATCGCGTTTCAGAGGCCTAACAGAGATAGCTTCTGTAGAAACCATTCCCCCCAAGGACACCATTTAGAAACTATCATCTTTCTTCATGTGCTTCACCTTCCTTTTCTCCAACTCAGCCTAATTGGAATTGATAGATTGATTGGTCTTCTCCATAACATCATTTCTATACAAGGATAAGTCCTCAAACTACTTGTAGAGATGCGTATGGTTAACACTCATGTTGGAAAGGGCATTTATCATTTCTATTTTCTCATCCTCAGAGGGAACCTGGTTCTTCAACTCGATAATTTGATTCTCAATTAATCTCCCAATTGTTAAGTTTTTGGCCAAATTAGTCAGCAACATCCCACAATTTATCATGCCCTTTGCCCTCAGTCTAGTCCACGGCCTTCTTTTCCACATCAGCCACGACCTCTAACATGTTAAGTTTTCTCCTAGCAATTTGCAGTTGGAGGATGAGCCATTTACACATAGCATTTTTTCTATTGTAAAAAATACAAAGCTCGTCCAATTTCCTTCCCAGGGTCTCCAAATCATAATAACTTGCAGGGGTTTTAGTTAACATGGAAGGAGAGGAAATTTTAGGAATAACCAGGTCATCAGGGTAACTGAGATGGATTTTGGGGGAAGGGGGGAACCCAGTTAAAGAAGCGGAATTGGTCATGAAGTTATCTAGATTCCACGCCAAGTCTTTAGACCTGGTGGAAGTTGAATCATCAAAAATGTCAACATTATCTTCCTTAGGCTGCTCCAAACCCAAATCTTTGTATTTAGCTTTTCTGAGAGGATTAACATGGGTGTTCCCAGGGGAAGGGGAAATAGCAGAGGCTTTGGTCGAAGGCCGAATAGGGGTATTAGAAGGGTTATTAACCTCAATGGAAATTGAAGGAGAAGGGCTCACTTGCAGGATGAGACTCATATAAGAATTATATAGGCACAAAATAAGGCCCTAGTGAAGGGAAATCCTATATTTACCTTTAGCTTTAGAGACAAGCATAATCGAAGAAGAAAATATCCATAAAGGGAAATTGTACTTAACACCTCTACGAAAATAATTCATCATAAGAAATATATTTTAATGGAAACACTTGAATCTACCTTTGAGTGTGATGAACTTGATGAGAATCATCACAATGATTTTTAATTCACTAGGCAACTCATCTTTTTTGAAGTCATTTTGCAGTCAATACTCATTTTCACCAGGGTTGAGGAAAACCCTAAAATCCTCCTTGAAGTTGGCCTTTAAATTTTGAGTCATCTCTTTGCCTTCCCTAATGAGACCCGTCATAGTGGCAATTGTCTCTGCAAAAACCACAAATGAAACACTCCCAATGCAGACCTTACCATCCACCCATGACTCGAAAAATTTCTTCGATAAGTCTGGACTATAACCCTTCATGCCATTAATATAACTATAAACATATACATTATCGATAATTCCCCACACCTTTGAATCATTCTTATACTCCTTGCAAGTATCTGACTCTATCTGGTTTAAATCTCCACCCATAATGTAGGCTAAACGATCTCGCCTAGACAAAGACCCAACAATGACTAACAACTAGAGCCACAACCAAATGCTCAAACCCCTAGAAAAGATCATGATCTCTGAAAAAATTGTACAATTAAAATTCATAACCAGAGAAAAAGCAAAAACCCAAATCTCAAGTTCCAAGACAAGATATGATCCTTTCTTGTCATCATTAAGTTAACTTCTAGCCACATTATTGCCTAGCTTGGCAATATCCTTTAATATTTCCACATGAACCACTTCATGAAGATAATCCACACCATTCCAAACAATGATGGACTTCGTGTAGTGACCCTCCACCACGAGCCTATCATCGACACCATTCTCCTCACAAAAGGTGTGAATGCAACATAAATCATCGAACATGGCAAGTAGATTGGATATATTTTGAGTCATCTTCCATCCAGGCTTACATTTCCCTATCAGATTCATGATTACATTATTTCCATCACCTACCAGTACAAGCTTCCGGTAACCACATCTAACCGCTAACTCCACCCCATGGTAAATAGTATAAACCTCATCCACGTAGGCAGTTTGGGACCCTAAGTTCACTGTGAATGCTTCTAATGTGACACCCAACATGTCTCTCAAAGACAACCCCATCCTGAACATCCTGGGTTACCAAGTGAAGATTTGTCAAAATTCAATTTGACCCATTTGGGCTTAGGAGGGGATACACTAGTGGTATGTTTGCTTGAGGTATTTATTCATATAAATCCGTTAGTGTTTGCAATCAAGGGCTTGCATTTCAATTATTTGCATTGTGGCAAGTTTGTGATAGAAACTTTTTATTTATTTTAAATAGTGTGGTTTTAAAAAATAAAATCCCTCATTATAATGTTTGTCATGTTTATATCTATTGTTTAAAATATACTCTTTTTACACTTGTGATGCATATGTTTCTGAATTTTTAAATTCTAACGGCTAACTAATTTGTGAAAATTTGAACACTTAGTTGTTGTTTCAGTGTCAGAGATATAATAGTTGGTTCTAACCAAGATGAAAGCTTGGGTGAAGTCAGTTATAGAGTCGATGGAATAAAAAAAATGTGCCTGCCTACAAAATAGAAGAATGAATTATTTTCTTAAGATGTTTATATCTACAGACTTGATGTTATGAGGTTGTTGTTACAACAAATAAGAATTATGTGGGGGGTTTCAATGATTATTTTTATTGAGATACTTTATTGGCTTGTTGTGTAGGAGTGTTTAGTTACAAAGATTGATCATTTGTAGCTGTTAAATACATATAAGAAGGTTATTTAGGCTGTTGTTGTTATGAAGCAACGAGTTAATGCTATGAAGTGAAATAAATGGACCTTTTCTGTAGCTTAATTATTATTTCTAAAAAATGATATGCAAGAGTTTGTACTCCTAGAGTTGGTGCCTTGAAATAGTGTCCAATGAGGGCTTGATTCATGAGACCTTATACATGTGATCTGTGAGATTTTTTACCACTAAAGTATACTTGTAATGAGTCAGGTTTTGGTTAGTGAGACTTAATAAAAATATTTTTCATAGTAGTTTTTCACCCTTTAATGGTTCTCCACTCAATAATTGTATTGTGTGCCATCCAAGTATGACTTTTGTGTTATATGTTTCTTAGTGCTTTCATTGACTAGTATAATGGTCTAATATGATATGTTTCATTTTAGTTATTTTTAGTGACCACTGATTCACACACTCCACACCCCAATCTCAGCAATATGAAATTCAAACAAATTTTTCATTTGGACATACTTGACAGGTCACAAGGTGTAATTTGTCTCTTATTTAAGCAAAACGTCCCACATATTCAGTTTATTGTTTTCCATTTATACGTTTATATAGTATTTCTCTATTATAAAACATATATCTATGTACATAAAGAATGAGATAGAATACATGTATGTCAGCCATTTATTTTGATCATGCTAGCCTGACTGAAATGTATCTCTCAATATAGGTCATTGTTCATTCTATTTTGGGTTATGTTTTGGATGCTGCCCTGGACCACATCACCCTTGTAGAGTGGAGGAGGTTGTAACTTTTCTGTGCCTATCAATACCACCATTTTATTTTTTTACATATTGTAGATGTTATACTTTACACATTAATAACAATATGTTTTCTCAATTTCCAAGCTATTCGAGATAGCTACGAATAAAAATGCAGAGGTGGCCCCGGGTTTCTGACATTGCCTCCCTTTAGAACAGTCTATTCTCCTAGAATTCTTGAAATCTATGTGCAAAGAGCACATGTGGGTCATCCATGTATCTTTCAGGACGATAGGCTCATGTTTTGTGTTGATGGCTCAGATCCATCTCTCACAATGCCATGTGGTGATGGTGATTCTGTGAGTACTTGCCATTATGTACTGGCCCTACACTTTCCCACGTTTTGAGATTGTACGCGTATTTTGTGGTTCAATAAATCAGGACTGAGTGCAGTTGATATGGATTCTCACTCAATGCACCTTTTGCGTAACCTTCTTCCACAAAACTTACTGGTTCTAGATTAAAGCGACCTATTTACGACAATAAGTAGGGGTGGTGGACGGATGATATTTTCTAGGATCAAATGTAGATTTCCATCTTAGAGATTAAAAAAAAAAAAAAATTGTACAATCATGAATCATTTCTAAGGACATTATTTTTTACTCAAGACAACCTCATGAAAGTAATTCTGTAGCTAATCATATTGTCTTTCCTTCTATGGTCATTAATATATGTGAGTGAAAAGTTGTAGTATTTCTGTTATATTTTGTAATATGCTTTTATTTTATTTTATTTATTTACACTTTTTCTTTATTTAACTGACATTCATTTTCTAATGTAAGGTTGGTATATTCATCTTTATCTTGATCCTCTTTATCAATTTACGTTGATGTGACCTTATCTTTGTAGGCTTATTTTATTTAGTGATTTTCAATTGACATTGCCTTGTCATTACAAGAACCATCTCATTTACATTTATTTCTCCAATAAAAGTTAATTATAACATAAATTTTCTTTTATGTATTTTCTTCATCTTTTTTCTTAATAGACCTTAATTGGCACTAAATTATCTTTTGATGCTTTATTTATTTATTGACAAGGACCATTTCTTATTCTTACTTTCTTAATATAATGGTGTGGAATTTTTGGACTACTTAAAGCATTACTATTTGTTTAAGCACATTATGGATATCCATGTGGAATAGTGCAACCATTTCCTATTATTGTTCTATCTTTCCTTTTTCCTTCAAAGTTTGTAATAGAAAACACTAATAAGTTAAAACTTCTAATATGTAATAACTACAACTTTCCCCCCGTTATTACATTAACTTGAAGAAGAGTGGAACATTTTGAGGGTTTTGAACCCAATCCTTTTTGAGACTTTGATGAATTCCCTTCACCAATCCTTCTTGCTCACATTGGAAGCATGAAATTCTTTGCATGAGTGGATCTCCTAACTATAGAACTTGTAGCCATCTAACCATCTGTAAAACATCAGAGAACATAAAAGAGTTGCCACCTGCCCTACACAACAAGACACATTTCCTCTGAAACTAAACATCTCCTCCAAGTGTGTCTAATGTCTCCTCTAGTGCTACAATGTCTTTCTTTTAAAATTTCACATCTCCTTTAATTGTGTCTGTTACCTCCTCAAGTGTTGTAGAAATAATCCCTCTTATACTATAGAAATTACCAACCATATGCAAGCACATGAGATAACCTTTCCTTTGAAAGTCTACATCTTCTCCTTGTGTGACGAATGCCTCCTCAATTACTTAAAAATCACTAACCAAAAATGAATACACCAACTCCACTCATACATAAAAGCTTCCACCCCCTTGCTCCTTGAAGGAAAAAACATGATACCCAAATTCATCTTTTCTTCATAGACACAAATAGGGTGCTTCCCATGCAATCAATCATCACTAAGTGAGAAGCTATCTCAGGATAATATGTATCCTCTTGTCTCTGTTGCCTCCAACCTCTAGTATTATCACTTTTATCACAAATATTTCATCAATTTTTGCACTGCGAGGTGAGATGCCACCGTAAAATGAGTCATATGTATGTAACACAAAACCACAAAAGTGTGTTTCACCTTCAGTCACAATGAACTATGTATTCTTCAAATTTCAATCAAAGAGATCTTTGACCCACTGAACACAATTCATCTAAACACGTTCAAGTTTCTAACAATAATAACATTTGAATTCTTTTCTTGTTGAAATGTTAGACGTTTTCCTAGAAACCAAAAGAATTTCCTCAATAATTAAATGACTCTTATAAACTCTACTTCATCAATTAGAGAGGAAATTACAGTTTCCATGTTATCATTGACTTTAGAGTTTACACCTACAAGTTGATTACAGAGAGAAGGAAATGTGCTTATATGTTGAACAATATTATCTTCGTCTTTTATCGTCTATCCTAAAAATTTCTACTGTATTGATATTTTGGAACTTGAATCTTATGAACCAAATAAAGTTTTAAGCCTATCCAATATTTCCTTCAATATCTTGGTTAAATCAATTTATTACAAATATGCATATGATAATCCAAGACCAATTAAAGTTGTGGCCTTACGATCTTTAGCCATCAATTTTATTTTTGATTAAAGGAAAGTGGTTTTGAAGGGACCACTAGAATTAGCCATCATTTATTTTGCTTCATCTGCATCTTATTGTTTTTTAACAATTCCACTTACAATGTCCCATAGATCTTTCTTAATTAAAAGCAATTATATTTTAGATTACCATTTGTGAAATTTATATCCTCCAAGTTTGGTTATAGCAATTAATTTTTCCATCCTTATTACTCCAACACAAATTTCTTTGAGATAGAATTTTTATGATAATAAATTTTCCACAGGATTCAAGACAATGCTTTCAAGTAATACATGCAGATACTTATACAAATAATAAATTAGCTTCACATTCTCTTACCTTCAACAAATATGACCGCAACATTCCCAACTAAGAAGAGCATAATAAATTAGCTTTACATCCTCATACCTTCAACAAAGATGATCACACCAAAAATTACAATTTACATGGGATCACATTTCTCCCACATTTCTTCTATTGTCCAGGTCTTGTATTGTCCAATACTCAAATAGTTATATTTGCCTTCTATAATTTATTCATGCAACAAGGTGCCCACCTTCAACTGCAACTCTATGCACTCCAATTTGTGGCATGTAAATTTGGTGGGCTTAGATTTGATGTTAGATATATCATAGTCATGTATACATTTCTATGGGAAGCATCTAATTCATCGACCCTAATCCAAAATTCTTCTACACTCCCACTCCTCATTTATACTAAGACCATCACCCCTTCAAAAATTATCTCTAAAAAATTATCTCCTAGATCCTCTGACATCTCACAACCTAAAGGCATAGGAAAATATATAAGGCTCTAATACCAAATGTCATAGGAAGAGTGAAAAAGATAGATGCTTTTATTGATTCAAATAGTTCCTTAAAATAGCTAATATACCAACAATTGCAATTCTTATATGTAGTTTGTAACAACAATAACTTATAAGTTAATACTGATAATATGTAACAACACCAATAGTTCCTCATGTGAAGTTCTACCCCATAGTATTTAATAATATGCAACATCTAGTTACATCTTTCTATTCTTTATGTAAGTTCTGCTATTGCTTTCCACTTTTTATAGCCATTTTTTGCTTCTTTATTCCTCCTCACCTTCTGTGCCCCATTCTCTCCTCATCCCTTGTTATATCTTATGAGTTAGGAATAGTATGCATCTTATACTTTGGCATATCCCACACTCTCTTACAACCTAATGATGGATCATAGAGTGTGAATCAAAATGTTTTTTTGATGCTAAAGCACATACACAATGAAACATGAAGTTCATAAATTATATTCAACTAAATTGTGAGATTATGATAAAGCCTACAATATAATAAAAATAAACTACTCCAACTACACACACAATAGGCCAAAGCCCCATGAAGCATTACATAGGGTTTTTGAAGGCTCTCATAACCTTTGAATTTTTTTGACAGGCTCTCATATTTGGTCCATGAGTTTTACATGAATCCCGTAACCAACAATAATAACATCAACCTTCAAAGTACCAAGGTAAAATTCAACCCCTACAATATCACATCACTTCACCCGTACAACCTATCTCTTCTCCTATAGGAGAAGCATCAACCTCCATAGGATGAACATGTTAAGAAATAGACAACTCACAACATAAATTATCAGAAGAATTCAAAGTCTTCACCTCTATACAATTTCCTATGAAAGAGAAAGAAGATAAATTTACTAAAACAGACCTAATCATAAGATAAGTATAGAAACACATAGGGGACTTGAATACAATCACCAAGAAAAACATACCTTCTGACACCATAGAGGAGATCCTTAACCAAAAACCACATATTAAACTTGGATTAGACATGGTCAAGGCAATCAAGTTTAGAGAAAAGACACCGAAAATTGGGCTAGGTATGAAAATCAAAGAAAAAAAAATCATACTCCTGAGGAAACAAAAAATAAGAGATACCTCCACCAAAAATCTACTCACAACCACCAAACAACCATTGAATCCCATAAGAGAAGATTCAACAACACAAAACAAAGTAGGCAAGATGTGTTAGAGTAGTCATATTATAGCTAATAATTGATTTATTTAATTATTAGTCTATTATACTCTACGCTTAAGTTAAACTTAGGAATCTCATTATTCTTTAGGGTTTTCACCTTTAGGGTTTTGGTATCCTTTTATAAGGATTCACCGCTTTGCATTTCATTAAGGAGATTGTATTGTATTCATTTTTGTTCATAATAGAAATTCACTCTTTGAACATGGATATCATGTCTCTGGATTTTTGGCCACCATAGCTTCTTCTATCTTTGCTTCTTCTATGTGACAGGTTATGCATGTAGTGTTCTTGGGAGAATAGGGTTTTACCTATTCTAACATGGTATCAGAGCCATTCTGCTGCTGCTTGTTTGTGTTTTGTTGAAGTGTGCTAGAAAGAGAAGGTTTTCAAGGGCTTTAGAGGTTTTTTATGTATTTTTTATTTTGGGTTTTGTTTCTGGTCACTTTGAGCTCAAATGGACATCTCCATTGAGCTCAGAGCACCTAAAAACCCTAGAATACATATAAAACTTGTCCATTTTTGACATCTAGGCTCTGGAGGCAAAAAAAAATTGGTTTCTAGTGCCGTATGGCATGGAAACCGAGAAAAAAAAATTCTCCCAAACGCTTCGGTGTCCAAATCATATGTGTTTTATATGGATTCTGGGGTTTTTGGGCCTTCCGGACGCAATCGTGAGGTCATTTTTTGCCCAAAGTGCACCAAAAAAAGAGACTCCCCAGATCCAATAAAGACAACAGAAAAAGATGAAAAAAGGATGCTTCATCCACAACTTCAAAAGAACTCGAACAAGCAGCAGCAGAATGGCTCTGATACCATGTTAGAATAGGAAAAACCCTATTCTCCCAAGAACACCTGCATAGCTTCTTCTGTCTTTTATCTTTGCTTCTTCCATGTGACAGGTTTGCATGCAGGTGTTCTTGGGAGAATAGGGTTTTTCCTATTCTAACATGGTATCAGAGCTATTCTGTTGCTGCTTGTTCGAGTTCTTTTGAAGCTGTGGATGAAGCATCCTTTTTTCATCTTTTTTCTGTTGTCTTTATTGGATCTGGGGAGTCTCTTTTTTTTGGTGCACTTTGGGCAAAAACCGACCTCACGGTTGGGTTTGGAAGGCCCAAAAACCCCAAAATCCATATAAAACACATTCAATTTGGACACTGGAGCGTCTGGGAGAATTTTTTTGGCCCCTTTAGGGCTGTACGGGCACGATTTTCAAGAGAAAAATTCAAAAAACACATTTTAAAAGTGTTTTTCATGCGTTTAATTAACGCAGTCTATGCATTTTTATTTTGGCCAACGCCGCGCTACCGCCGGTCAGTGCCCGGTCCACCACCCTGCACAGTCTGCGGCCCCTGCCGCCACCGGCCCCGGCACTCCACCGGCCACCGGCACCCGCCGACAACTGCTCCGCCCGCCGCTCCGGTGCTCCGCTCCGCTCGCCTAGGCTTTAGCCCCACGGGCCCCTTCTAGCGCAGCGGTATGTCATATGGTGACCGAGGGCTCCAAATTCAGCCCCTACGCGCGCCATGCACCCAGGAGCCCAATTGTTTTAGCCCCAGGGGCTTAATGCCTATTTTTGGAGCATTTTTGGGCCCTTCTCACTGTTTTTGCTCTATCTGGAACATACAGAGGCATTTTTTGGACTTCGTTATATCATCGAAAAGCTCTTTCTGACCATGGTGGTTAGGTTTTTTGGCTCTGCTATTTTGATAGTGTTTTTTACTGTCCAAGTCTAATGTCTATTTTTTGCCTTCCGGGAGCCATATCTTGCTCATGTGGACTCTGTTTTTGGCAAACCAGATATCGTTGGAAAGCTAGTTTAGTGAAATTTTTAGTTGCAGGGGTCTTTTTTCCAGATTTTGCTCCAAGTTCTCTCTCCTCTGAGATTTGCTCTTTCACACTCTGGCAGATTACTTGGGTTCTATAGGTCCTGGGATCTCTTCTTCTGATCTTCTTACTCACTTTTTTTTCTGACTTCTGAGCTTGTATGCTTCTCTTGTGTAGCATTTTTTATTCTGTAAATGCACTAAGATAAAGTGCCTACTTCTGCATATCTGAAATTTCGAGCACCTTGTGTATTTTTAGTACTCGCACTCAGTTATAAAGTGTCATGGGGGGTTATGATGTTATGCCATTTTGTGCTCATCCACCTTTGTCAAGTGAGTGTACCTTCCATGATATTATCCCATGTTGTGTGTCGGTGACACCGCCCTTTATCCTGTGCTTGTACTTCTATTGCACTCTTGGTGTTCCTAATTCTTCTTTCTGCAGATGTTTCTGGCATTGCATTTTAGTGTTCCTGTCACCTCTCCCTGTTCAACATTATGGGGGGGTTCTCCTATTGGTTATATTGCTTCCCGGGTTCAATTGATCAGCTCTTTAGACTTTGTCTTCTCTACCTAGTCATGGACTTTTTCAGTGGGGGTTCCAACAGTTACTTCTGACAATGTTTACAGCTTCATGCTTCGGAGATTCTTCTTGCTCTTTCTTGTTCCTTTCTTTGGGACTTTCCCTAGATTGAAGGCTTAGTTTCCTTCATCTAGTTTATTTCTTGTACTTGGGTACCTGATCAGGCCTAGTTGCCGGGACCCATAGTTCCTTTCATGCATCTTGTTTTCATGCATCTTTTAGTCTTTAGCTTTTAGCTTCTCCCTAAGTTACACTTAAGGGGGGGTGTTAGAGTAGTCATATTATAGCTAATAATTAATTTATTTAATTATTAGTCTATTATACTATACGCTTAAGTTAAACTTAGGCATCTCATTATTCTTTAGGGTTTTCACCTTTAGGGTTTCGGTATCCTTTTATAAGGATTCACTACTTTGCATTTTATTAAGGAGATTGTATTGTATTCATTTTTGTTCATAATAGAAATTCACTCTTTGAACATGGATATCATATCTCTAGCTTTTTGGCCGCCATAGCTTCTTCTGTCTTTGCTTCTTCTATGTGACAGGTTATGCATTCAGTGTTCTTGGGAGAATAAGGTTTTACCTATTCTAACAAGATGTTCTTAGCATCACTAAAAATAGAGGCATCTCTAAAGACCCTCCAAACAAAGGCCACTTTAGCCAAAGTAGAAATGGTCTACCCGAAGAAGTCAAATCTACAAAAAAAATAGAAAAATCATCATAAACCCTCCAAATGACACTCTAGGAACCGCTTCACCATACACTCTAAAGCCAAAAGAACTAGCTATCCTATCAAACTGCTCCCTCCAAATTTGATGATCAACATAGGCAAGATGTTAGTAGGGACACGAAGCACAACCATCATGAACAACACAAAGTAGGTTGGCAATAAAGGTGACTTTGAAACAACCACTACAAGATCCATGCTAAATAAAACCAACCCTCCTGAAGGTACCACATAAACTCCATCGTCTAGGATAGTAACTCCAAAAACATCAACACCCTTGAAAATACCAAAACCTAAACAACAATACCAACTCTTCCTATCTCCATCAAGAATGCCCAAGATTTTCACAAAATTTGAAAGATAAAAGAAATTATTCTATTATTTTTCTCAATCAACTTTTTTGTTGTTATTCTTATTTTATATACCAAGAATGAGAAGATGAACCCACTTTCCAATTTTAAAAATTGGACCAATTATTTTTGACTTATTATAACAATTTTAGTCCAATAAAACTCACACTTTGCTATATGTATACATTGATCAAAGTTTTGTTGTAAGTACCTGTATTCTGCCATAATGTTTGCAATCCTTGGTATGTCTATTTTTTTATGAAACTATTTACTTTCATCAATTTATGAATTATTGACATGGGTATTCCACCACACTTGTAACAAAAAATATTAGTATACAACTAAAGGCTTTCATTAAAGAGTATGCATCTCTAATCAAATCTTCCAATTTCTCTAGATACTCCCCAATACATATAAGTCCATTAAATTTATGTCATTTATCAAGATAAAAGATTTACTTAACCATTTATTTATTTAGATTTTTATGTAGTATATAATTCATGATTATGGTACTATTGTTTTTTCTTGAATTTTCCTCATAACTCTTACTTTTCTCTTCTTTCTTCAAGTTGTTTTATTTTCCATGTAATGTTCCATAAGTAGCACTAGGTTTGACATTTGTTTAGGGAAAATTATTTCCTCAAAGGTTCTCTTGATGTGAGGGATCACAATTGCTATTATTTTTTCTCAACTAATTCCAAGTAAATTCATTAATAACTTTCCCTTATTAAAAAATTATCTCGATTTTATTTTTATTTCCATCTCATATCATAAATATATAATTTTTCACTCTATAATTTTCTCCACAGTTTCTTCATTATCCACCACAGTTTGAGATATTTTTTTATAAATCAATTTGAGAGACCTATCCTTTCCTCAAACTCTATTTTAGCCACAACCCCTTAGGAGCATTTCAAATTTACCACTCTATATATTTTAGTTGCAATCCTCCTATTATGTTGTGATTTAATCCTCAAACACTTACTCATCTTATATAAGTCCCTATAATATGACTCCAATGATTTTATGAACTAGTGATTTCTCAACATTTTGGCTAACTACCTGATTTTTTTTCTCCCTTATCTTTCACTTATTTTCTTAGTAGTCATGTCTTTTACTGTCTTCTTCCTTAAGTGCTAGTGCATATTGAATATTACCACACTTCATCATAAAAAAACTATTTTTACCATGTATAAATTTTAATCATTAAAAAAAAGATAAACTCTTTCTTTCCCCTTGAATTTTAACAATAATTTATTTCCTTAATGTATTTTTTCAATTGAGAAAAAATGCAAGACTAGACAACAGAGAACGTTTGAATATGTACCAAAGAAATGGGAAGCAAGTGGATTTTGGTTTCTAAAAAAGAAATATTTTCTCTAAAATAATAGCACCAAGGATTGATCTATGTGTTGTATCAATTTGTGTTTGGTAATTCTCCTCTGAGTAGTTGATGCATTACCTATCCACAACCTGAAAGCCAACAAATTGAGGAACCCCCCCCCCTTGAGTACAGTCAAAATTGAACTTATAGGCAGTAGCTCTCTCCTTGAAAGTTCAAACCCTAAGCCAAAGAGAAAGAAAATTATCAAAACCCCTCCTCCATCTGGTCTTGAAGTCTCTTTTGAAGAAGCCCTCCTTGATACTACCCCACCCAAAAGGAAAGCCCCTAACAATAAGTCTAACCCTCCTAAGATAAGGAAAACTAAATGTGAACTAAAAAGAACATTATTGATATAGATAAAGAGGATAAGGAAGAGGGTACTGATTCTCAGGAAGGTCAGAAGATGGATAGCTCTGGGGAAAATAAGTATGACATAATTTCTAGAGAACATAGGTCATCTCTCTTGACGAATGGAAAGGATATTAAGGGGAAAAAGCCTGAAGAGGAGGTGGTCCCTGAAATAGACCTTGAGTGAGAACCAGATGAAAGTGATTTCATGGATAACTCTGAGGATGAGGATTATGATAAGGAAGCTAAAGAGCTGGAAGATATCGAAAAAGAGAAATCCCTGGAGATCATTGTGAACCTTGATGACTTAGAGGAAATGGTGAATACGGTGTGTACTTCCCCTGTTCTCCCTGAAGAGGGCTGCATGAGAAACAAGTCCCCTACCCCTAACCTAGATTATGGAAAGGATAATGACATGTTGGAAAAGATTAAGGACATCTAGAAAAGAATGACAAACTCTGGAAAATTTTATTGCCCCTACTATTTCTAAAGAGAATTTCATGTGTCTATCTCTACTCTCAGTAGGTTGATGAACAACATAATGATGAAGACAGTCTTCGGAGTGGCTACGGGAAAAAGAAAGATGAGGAAGAGTGCAAAGAAGGAGGATGATAAGGACGACGAGGAACCTAGCGGAGCTGATACCGAAGACTGGGAGAAGGATCTTAATTGTCTCTCAAAGAACTGGGAGACTATCTCTAAATTCAAATGATTATTAATTTACCTTTGTCTAGTTTCAGTTGTTATGCTGATATGCTTTTGGTTGACTTTGTTAAACTTTACTGTATAGTTATTTTTTGTTGTGTTGTTATTAGTATGAACTGGAACTGTGTGATTCCTGCCATAAGGCAGAAGAATTTATTTTGCTTTACTCAAAAGAAGATAGACAATAGCATAGATAACAGTGATATTGGTGTTAGATTAGGGATTGTTGATAGCGTTGAAAAGTTATTTTTGATTAATTTTGTTCATTGATGGCTTTTGGTAGCTTCCAGCTGTAATGGCTCGAAGCCTTGTTTTCTGATCCTAGCTGTAATGTGACTACTTTTTTGTTTTTGTTTTTTTAGGCTCTTTCCCTGCCATCTTAATAAGAAACAATCGATCCTGACCTTCATAAAAATAACTCTAACCTGAACATCTACTTTCATGATTTTCCCCAGCCAAATATGAGCAATACCATTAACTCAATCATTAGATCTGGATCAATCCTCTAAAATGAACATTATCACCCCAACACAAGAGCCACAATGTACAACAAATGCATATACGGTTTGATAGTGTTAAACATCTCTACTAGAAATGTACAACGCTAAAATTTATATGGCTTTTAGTGCCACTGTCATGCATCTCTTACATAATTCATTTCCAGTTGTCAGCAATGAAAACTATTATATTCCTATTATATTTTCTACCTTGTCGTCCCAATTCTTAATATACAGCGATTTCGATGGTCTCTTCACTCCAGATTTTGAAGCTATTATTTAAGTAGAAAGGTTAAGTTTTAGAGCTCGACATAAATTTTTATGTAGTTTTTAGCGCTTTGTCTTAATCTGTGTACGAAGATATTTATACAGTCCACAGAACTTTGGAAACAGGCAGACGATTGAACTCAGTTTTAAGCCTGTGTACAATGTATTCGTACAAATGCATCATCCTATTCACTGTCGTCTCTGCCCCAAACTAACGTCGATGAATATCAAAAACCTGTCCCCACATGAGCAAACCGAATCCACCATCATGACTTTATATTGTCGGGAAGGGGTGATGTGATGACTTTAAGAGGGGGATAAATTATATTTTGCCTATGCTTTGCTTGCATTTTGACCTAGATTTTCCTTTTTTTCAAGCTGCATCACATTTTTTCACCATCTTGCTTGAAACCAACAAGTCTTGGTGAGTTTATGGCAAGATTTTATGAATATATGCGCTATTTTTCATCTACCAGGCACTTGCTAGTTAAACATTGCGTTACTTGTAGGTTTTAAAACTTGTGAGTACTCTTCAAATAAGTGAGAAATTGTTGTTTTTTATAATTTTGATTAAATTAATTGAGCTACAACCCTTTAACACTATGCAAGAGTGATCTTTGAGTCAAATTATGATATCTTAATACCAAGGAAGAAGTGATCTTTGAGTCAAACTATGATATCTCAATGCCAAGGAAGTAGTGCAATAAATCTGAATTTTTCATGTCAAATCAATCTTGTCAATATTACTCCACTACTAAGATAATTGATGAAGAGATTCCATTATTCACTTGAGAACATCAACACCAAGGTCTAGTATCAATACAAAATCATTTTTTTGTGTGGAAGATGTAAGTTAGGATTTGAATAATTCATGTGTAAATGGTTTGGCCTTGTGTCTATATTTTAGCACAGGAAAAAAGATCTTTTGATTCCACCAGGTTGGGTCGCATGTATAACAATGTTGGGGTATAAAGGATACTAGATTGAGATACCTAAGTAGACCCTTCCCTCATATATTTTCTTATGTATTTTTAGTTGATTCATTGAAATGTGGGTGATCCCACAATAGTGGGTTGCACTTTCACCCACATAACAAAAGGTTGCCAAAATATATCAAGTGTGTTTGAATGAAGGGTCTTTTCATCCTTCATTCAAACTAGAAGGCCTTTGTTCAAACACCCTATTTTGAATGAAGATCTTTCCAACAAGGCCTTCAAACAAAGGCCTTTGTCAGTCACATTATTTTAATATTTTAATGGGTTTGCTTGAACTCCCCCTTTAAGAGAATCCCTATTAATTGCTTTTCCTTTTTAAAATGTACATAATCTCGATGATGATAGTTAAATTGGCATTTTTAACTAATAGTGGTGGTGAAAAGGGTGTTAGAAAGGAGAAATTTTTCTGTTGACAAAGCTAGTGCATGTCCCACACAACTAACCACTTCAGTTAGACTGTTTGCCAAATGCACAAAATTATTCCTTTCTTGATCTAAATTGCATATATGTTCTTTGTTCCTTAACTATACACA
>MU225064.1:1116157-1147263 GCA_018584345.1 Thuja plicata
TGAGTCAAAAAAGTGGACACATGTTTAAAAAAAAATCAAATTTCATATAACCCGATCGGATTATTGAAAATTCAAAATTGTACTAGGCTTGGTAACCAAGCCTAGAAAATATTATTAAAAAAGTTTATCTTTCTCATAAATTGATCGGGTTATTAGAAACATAATATATTTTGGAATGCCCGCGGCTTAGGCCACTTCTAACACCTAAACCGCGGATCAGCAGAGTGAAGGAGGGCAAAAAACATCAAAACCCAATTGTGCTTTGAAGAAAACAACATTTCTTCAACAATTTCAAAATTATCAAGCAATGGCGCCCCATAACAAAGGTATGTTTTATTGTTTTTGTTGTTTTTTTTTTTGCATTTATAATGAAATTAGGTTATGATATTGATTTTTTGTTTTCTTCTATTAATTTTATATCAAATTCATCAAACAACCCAAGAAGAGGAAAAATAAATGAAAGACCACCCCCCATAAACCCTCCTCAAAATTCTCCTTGTCCACCACCATCGCCACCCATAAACCCTCCTCAAAATTCTCCTCGTCCATAACCATCACCACTCATAGACCTGCCACATGTGCCATTAGGTCATGTAAATGTAACACAAGAGGACCTCGTGCAATGCCTTAACCAAAATAGTGCACAAATTAATGTATTAGTCAATAGGTTGAAGGCTTCTGGTCTTCAGCATCACTCTACCCTCGCCACTACATTAGAACAAATGTCCAATAGTGCAAATGAGGTGTCTTAAGAGGTGACAAAATGGGGTTCATGGAGGGATAGATGTTGTACATATTATGTTGATGGTTTATCATATGAGGATGTGAAAAGAAAATCCATACAAAAATGTGTCATATGTACCATTTTTATCGATCCTAATATTAGCACCTCCCTAGAAGATAATACAAAACGGTTTCCTATACATTGGTCTACTCATAGGGGGATGAAATTATCTTTTTGGGATGGGTGGTACATGGTATTTGACCAACCACCTTGTACTAGTAATAAGGTGCCTTTATATTTTTACAGGAAGCTATACTGTGAGTTTATCCTCAGCGAGTAGCCAAATTACTTTGACTCTCTTGAGTTCTAGGTTAGAGGGAGAGGCTCTACGTAGGATAGACCTAGGGCACAAAGGATTACTCGACCACAAGAGAGGAGGCGTACTAAAAGAAAACCCCTCATTCATGTTGTAGTCCCAGTAGTGGTGAAGGATTCTGTGGATATACAGACTCTTCATGCAGCTGCATCATTTTTTGATGTCATTATCTAGCATGGCACTCAGTTAGTTGGAGGAGAGGATGGATCAGTGTCTGTTCCACCTCCATCTTCATTAGATGCACCATTAAGATCATCCCATCCCGTGCCAACTCCATCATAATTAGATGCACCATTAGGATGATCTCATCTCATTCCATCTACATTATCATCAGATATAGTTGTAGGGTCAACCCAACCCATTGAGCATATATGCATCAATTGTAATGGTATATGTGATGGGGTAGATAGTCAGGCGAGTGCGGATGGTTCGACATCCCATTCATGTGTACATTGTGGAAGAAGATGTTAGGCATCCACTATTGAGGATATAGCCCTCACAGATGATCTATTGTCAATGGTGTATGGTATAGAGTCGACACAAGTTTGTTTAAATTAGTGTTTTGATGTGTTATTTTAATTAATTACCTAAATCTGTTAAAAGTAAATAAATTTTTATGTATAGAAGAATCTAAATTGATACATGAATAATATGCATTGCAGGTTGCAACTGGTGGTACGAGCACACCAAGGAGTGCTCATCCTAGTAGATGTGGATGGGTAGCTCAAACACCTGAGGTAATGTTTTATAAATATTCATAAAATAGAATAATATGTTGTTTTCGAAATATCATATCTTAATAATTTCTATGGTGGTAACTTAGTGTGGTCAAATAATTAATATATGTTTGTTTTCTATTTCTTTACAATCAAAGAATTTGTTCTAATGTAATTGGGTAAAATCACAATAATCTATCACCTTTTAAGCTAACTTGATTGACTCGGCCGAGTTAGACTCGGCCCAGTCTGACTCGGCCTAGTCTAACTCGGCCGACTCAACATGGTACCGAATGGCACCTACATGGCCAAGTCGGCTCATGCACGAGCTAATGGGAGGGCTAGTAGGACTCGGCCAAGTCTACCTAGGTGGCATGCGATGTGGCAACCAAACCTCCAAAAACATAAAAAATCTAGAAGTTTGCACTTCTGCTATTTTTTTATCTACTCAAACTAGAAAATATCAAAAAACTAAAAATACCCTTTTCTAGATCTCAGAACTACGATTCTTGACATATAAATTTTATATTGTTTCGACTACAAAACATTGAACAAATTCGTTAAAAACTACATGTAGGTTATTAAAGCTTTTAGAATTCGTTGATTCGGATAATATAAAAAAATTCTAAATCAATTCATAATTTTTTTAAAATCATAGATAACACTATAGAAGAGAGTCCTCTTCAATAATATGTAATTTATTTGGTTCTTGGTATAGTTTTGATATGAGAGAAATGTCGGGAGACAAAATTTGTTGATTTCAAGTAAGTTCAACTTTGAATACTTATAATGGGAAAACTATACATCGAAAACACCTTTTTTTTTGCACTACTTATACATGTCATCTAAAGCATATTTTGAAATTGGAGGAAAAACAATATTTTACTTATAATGATTTGGCGGGAAGTAAACTCCCTGATTTATAGTATTTTTAGAAAATGAAAAATAGACCTAAAAAATTCAAAAAAAATATTAATTTTGGTTTAATTTTTTTAAAAAAATTATAGGCATATAATTCATCTTATTTGACACATTTCACCAGTTTACATCTTCTTCAAATTCTCAATAGAAATGTGACCTTTATGCCCTTGAAGTTTAACAGTTTTGGTGATGTTAAACTTTTCCTTTGTAAAAGGGTGACATATTATTGTGATTTTACCCAATTCAACTCAAGGAATTCATAAAAGAATGGTACTCCCTCAAGGAATTAGGTTGAACACAAAGGCTTCAATAGAGATCCCTGGCTTTTGGTAACCTAGACATCATACTTTTGAACAAGTTCACTTCCTTGTCTAGCTATCATGACTCAAACTGATTTGAACTCTCGCCCTCCATCCTTGGACTCAATTAAACCAATGTTGAACTCATACATAGACTCATACCCCAACCAATCACTTATTGGCTTCTGAATCCACCTTAAACATCATCTAGAACATCCAACCATCATTATGTTACTCTTATTTCTTGTTCAAAATCATGAATACAATCTTTGATTGTTCACTGATTGTGAATGTCCTTAATCCTTCAATACACCCGCATGGCCTTCTAAAGACTCCCAACATATAAATTATAAGACACCCCAAGAACCCCTCAACTTATCACAAGGTCCTTATCATATCGCTCAAAGCACATTCACTTGCTAGTTTAGTAAACTCTACTCTCTAGAATTTCACTGTCATACTAGGATAGTCCCCATATACTAGTCTATGTCTTCACCATAGACAAGAACCCCTCTACACCCTAGGTTCATAAGCACCCCAAATATTTTCATCATTGCCTATACCACCTACTCTCAACCTAAAAGCACTCCAAATCCCCCCATGCTAAGGGTAAACACACTAAAAAATACTCACTACCAGGCTACAACAGTCCTATTACCTGCTGCAAAAGTGGTCCTAACCTCTGACCTCCACGAATACAATATGGACCATCCTTCTCTAACTGTGACTACAAATTTGTTAAAAATAGTCTTGTGTGTGAAAGAAGAGAAATTTTTTATATTGTAATAATGATTCGTAAAATTTGTTTCTAAACTTGTGATAATAGAGTTGGGGAGCATAAGCATTTGTGGAA
The DNA here is from genome assembly GCA_018584345.1 of Thuja plicata. Lineage (NCBI taxonomy): Eukaryota > Viridiplantae > Streptophyta > Pinopsida > Cupressales > Cupressaceae > Thuja > Thuja plicata. The sequence goes on from MU225064.1 coordinate 1,120,047, forward strand.
TTCAAGTGAATCATAATCTTGATTTTAAACTATTGCTTATATATTTATTTGGTGTTTTATAAGGCTTGTCAGGGGCTCAGATTTCTGAGATTGATGATGTCACCCTTTCAACCATTGACTTTAGCTTACAGAGCTATGTGATATCATATTTTGCACACCTCTTGTTTATAGTTTTAATTGAACCCATGTGGTATCATATTATTTCTTTTATGCTAATTTTCTTTTTGTTATCCTACCCCACCAACCTCTAGGTCATTAGGAAAGAGGAAGAAATCATCGGGGAAACTGAAACAAAAAAAGGTAATTAAGTCCAATTAAAGTATATTTGTTGTTCAATGTATTATGAACATTTCAATGTAGTCAAAGTTGGAATAATGGAAGGGTGTGTATTGAGAGGGGAGGGGTGAGTTAGTACCCTTAAAACTTTTATCAATTATCCTTAATAATATTTTCTTGCATTACCCACCATATTGCTTTTCTACCTTATGCATGTAATATCTTAACATAAATGTAAGTCCATGTAAACAATCATAGAAACATTCATGAAACTTAGTTACACATGACACAAGAATTGGTAACACACAAAACCCCCGTTAGAAGGTAAAAACCACGGTGGGGATGAGACCCACAAAGCTTCACTATCTATAGAATGGAAGGTACCGATTAAGGCTACAAGTTGTGATCACTTCTGATGATCTTACCCTGTAAGGAGTAACATGTTAGACTTGTTAAGTCTACTCTTTTAAGAGATTTTAACAACAATGTTAAGTGTGCACTCAGTTAAGAGATTTACAATAAGAGTGTTAAGTCCACCTTCTTGAAGGATTTCTTCTATTTAGTACAATTGTTCGAGAGTAGTCAAAAATACTTATGACCTGATAACTTGCAGTCTTGAATTGCTGAATACAGATCCTTTAAGTTCACAAGATTATGTATCACCTAATTCTGTTGAATAATACCTATGTTCTACTCGGTAGCCTTGAATCTAGTTCTTCATAACTGAATTCTTCCTTTTGTGTCCTTCTGCATGAAACTCTCTGTCCGATCAATATATGTCTTCTTTAGCTAAAATCATCATGTTCTTGATTGATTATACATCTATATATACAAAGGTTTTGACCTAATTAGGTTTCACGCTTTACAAGAAAACTCTATGATCAAAGGTTTATAGCTTGACCTTGATCTCCTAGTTTGGATGTTTATAATCAGTTAAACTGATTAAAACTATTACTTATGCTTTACTTGATCCTCAAGAAATGGTTTTATAGCGAAGCATAAATCTATTTTTAAGACTTAATTGCTTTAGCCGACGTGTATCTCAAATTCACTTTTCTCAGGAATAAAATTGTCTCTCGGTAGACTGGTGCTTGGTTTACTCTGTAGATTGTGCTCTTGGGTTTCTTTGTGAACTGTCTTGTTGGTGATAGTACTATCGGTGTTGACTGATTTTGGTGATCACTATGCTAAGACATTTTTGGTGACCTCTGGGCTTTGACTATTTTGGCACAACCTCTATGCTTGACTGTATGCTGTCACTCGGTGATCATGTAACCGATGATTCAAAAACTATTTCCTTGTATACTAATGATATGATCATTTAGGATTATCAATCTCCCCCTTTGGCATTAGTATCAAAAACTGATATGTCCAAGCTAATATGTTCAGTATATACACCAAGTTTTTACCATGTCAATGACTCCCCCTATGTGCATGCCTCGATATAATGTATGTACATGTTTTCCTTGGTACATTTTTTCCTTTTTCATTATCCCCCTTTTGATTTTCCCCCTCTGGTATATTCATTTTCCCCCTCTTTTGAAAATAATGACAAACTTGTAGTACTTACAACTTGTCAAATATGTGTGCATGGGATTTTTGAATGTCTACCATTTGCTTCTCCCATTTCTCCTTGAGGTATTCAAGGGTCATGTGCTCCAAAGTGATTCTGGTGTGCATGTGATATATACTCTCAGTCACTAACATCTCTGGGGTGACAATTAATTTTTTTTTCCGAAGTCATGTGTTTCAACAACAATGTGAGATTCGGTAGTAACATAGCTTGGAGCTTGGTTACCTTATCTCTGTTTTTTCTTTCATCCTTTTGTATCTTAAGTCTCAACGATTTTGATTCTATAATCTTCTCATAATGCAATTGGAATGCATTTTCCTTGATTGTGAGACCTTGTGCACTAGCTTTAAAGTCTTCATCTTTTTTAGCTATCTTTTCACTATGCTCGGTAGTGAAATGCTCTAGTGTGCACATATTTTGAACTAAGTTAACTACTTTTGATATTATTGGTTCTAATGTAGTTACTAGCTCAAAAAATTTTACCTTGTTTTCTGCCACTTCTTGGATGATCTTCTCTATGAGGTTGTAGTGACACTTTTCTTCTGCACGTTCCTCAATTACCTTATCAGCTTCTACATTCTATGATGTTATAGCCTTGGTAAGAACTACTAGTTGACCAAGGATGGGTGTGTTTTGATCAATCTCTATGTCAAGAACTATCTGCAATAGGATTTCCTTTTTTATATCTCAGACTTGTGAATTTTTGTGCTCCTTCTTGAGCTTGTCCTGCATTTCCTTCCTTTTGCATAGTTCTCCAGACTTGGTCAGTGACTCGGGATCCAGTGTTCTTGGATCACAGTTGGGTATATCTATTATTTCTTCAAGTGTGATCGGAGCTTTACTCTTCTTCTTCTTCTTCTTCTTCTTCTTCTTCTTCTTCTTCTTCTTCTTCTTCAATATGGTACTGATAGTAGGGGAATATAGTACCATAGAAATTTCCTTCTCTATTTATTTTGATTTTGGTGATTGCGTGGGAGGTGTGGTACCTTTGGTATACTTCTCAGTATTGACCTCTCTACATCAACCTTTTCTTTATCTACAGCCTTGTTTACCTCTTTAGTGTCCTTGGTAGTGGCATCACTCGGTGCTTCCTCTCCACTTGTATCTTTCTTCTCCTCATTTGTATCTTTTTTCTCCCCATTTTCTTCACCTTTCTCCATCGGTATGTTAGCATCAAGCTCAGGTGTTTTCTCCTTTTTTTCAAAAATTATATTGATAGCTTATAACAATAAAGGCATGTGACCTGGTACATTTGCTTGTGCAACATCTGTTGTCTCCTTTTCCTTTGTTTTCTTGGTGGAAACATTTACATCTTCATCATTCTTGGGATCATCATCATAATCAATATGAGTTATATCTTTTATTGTGATATCTGGTGTTTCCCCTAATGCTTTTTATATCTGAGGTACATCATCCATGGCCTTACTTTCCTCTATTTTCAAATCAACTAGATTGACATCCTCGGTGTCATCGATGAAGATATTCTCAAGGATCGGTGTGGCCTCCTTTTCCTCAATGTGAGGTATCTCAGTTAGAGCTAATATCTTCTCGGGTGGATTGAAGATTTCATTCCAAATCTCATTGCTTTCTTTGTCAATGTCTTCTAATATGCCCTGTAGTACTTTGTATGCTCTCATCTTTGCATAAAATTTATTTGCATGCTCCTTCATTGTTGAATCAATTTATTCAAGTGTTGACTCGGGTGGCATGAATGTAACTAGGGATCTTTCCCTCATTTTTTTCTCTATGTTTTAGGCATATGCCCATCTTTCTGATATTTTGTCATTGAGCTCTTATGGAATATTCTTGTTGAATTATATAGGTACATACTTGTATGAAACCATTTCCTTAAATATGGCTTCCTCTATCTTGTCCTTATCCTTGGTAGAAAGTGTAGTCCATTGTCTAATCTTATGATGTGAGATGTTGCATGTATTAATTATTGAATTTGCAATTCCATCAATTGTTTTCAGTATTTTGGCCTTCTCTGTATGGAGTCTTTGGTCTCTTTCTTCTTTTTCACTATCATCCTTATCTTCTTTTCCTCTTATGTAATTCCTCCTTTTCCTTAGTGTTGATTGCCCAGTTTGAGGCTTTCTTTTATGATAAGTCCTCACAATACCTTTCTTTACTGGTGGTGAGTCTGCCTCTTTTGTTGTTTTGCTTCTTGTTCTTGATGGAGCTGTTACATTTGTAACCTTTGCTTTCTTTGTAGGTGGTGCATATGATTCAGTAGACTCTGAATCACTTATCTCTTTAGCTTTACCGACGAGTGACTTTCCCTCAGTGTCATCTTGTTCCAGCTCTTCATCATTTACCGAAAGTTTATTTTGAAGAGTATTTATTAATTTTTTCTTATTTCAATCTATCTACTTCACTACTAAGCCAATCTTGATTCTAGACTTGACTTCCTCATATGTACCAAATCTTCTCAATGATTTGTCCACTGGTTCATTCAGTAAGGCTTCAATAGCCTTTGTAGCCTGATCAATGTTGATCTCATAGTCCAATGGTGGTAACCATGTTGTTCTTGGTACAACTGGTTTGATAAGTGTTGTGTCGGTGTCCACTATGAAACATATGTCATCTTTGTATTGGTCAACTAGTTGTGCAGGGATTCTCATTCTCTTCTACATTCTATCTTTGAAAGTAGTGAAGTATGCATCCATTGTAGATGTGAAATTATCCCCTATTGACTTAATGAATTCACTAATCTGTGCATTTATTGGTCGGGTTGTGTCCCAAGTGACATTAATGACAAAGGGGAAGAAATTCTGAAAATAGAAGAATGTGCACATAAGGAGGGAACCGAACTTATGTGAATTAGATCTAGCTGATTTAATTATTCCCATATTCTCCTCCAGTTGCTTCAGTAGCAGCTCAGATAAGTCTAGTTGAAGTCCCTTCTTTACAATCTTATAAGCAGTGTCAACTGTTCCACATGCTATGTTGTTCATTCTGATAGCTTGGAATATCTTGTACCTAATCACACATGCACCAAATTTCATCTTGGGATCGATGATTGTATTGAGTTTCAACCCTCTTCCATCCCATTCTACCTTAGTTAGATTTTCAATCTCAGGGCGTGAAGGATGCTTAAGGGATTTTGCCTTGTCGATTACTAGATAGCTAGTTATAGCATGAATCACATCTTTTGTGATCGGTTTTGGTTCATCCAACCACATTTTTCTATCATGTACCCAACTAAGTACAATGCGTATCCATTTAGTCTTGAACTCTCTCAGGAATAGTGGGGCATTAGTTAACCCTTTCACCTTAATGTGCTTGTGTTCATCTTTTAGGTTTCTATCTTGGCATAGCTTCTGGTAATATTCTTCAATCTCAAGATCTCTGATCTCTGCAACCTTGTAGTGGATGTATGCACGCATATCTTCAACCTAAAAAAGCCTAGGAGGGATACTTGAAAATGCTCCCTTGTCATCAGGTTGAGAAGAAACCTCAGGGAATAACTTATAGTTGAGCTCCTCATATGTTGTGTTCTTAATTAGGTTGATCTTCTTATCCTTTGAGTCTTTGATCTTTGAGACTCGTGAGGTAGTTGCCATTGTTCATGAAATATTTAGGGCTTCTTGTAAATAAATTGTATAGCTCGGTGAGTCTAGATACTCACTTGATCTTTGTTGTGGATGGTTGAAATCTATCAGATTAGCCTTTGAATCTGCTGTAAATCATTCTGCAATCTTGTCACTCTTAGTCGCTCTTCTTCACTCTGTTATTTTCACTTTATTGTTTGGTGAATAAATGAGCTCTGTGTTTCCCTATTTATATAAAATAACCTAAGTGGTTCATTGAATGCTTTAGCTACCACTATGTCGATGAAACAAAGATACCCAGGTATCATACCAAATTCTTCAACCTTGATGAGTATACAACTCTCGGGGTAAGTGACAACTTAGTTGTACTTTTGATATGTTCACCGACGATGCTCGGTATGTAGCGAAGAATTGATTGTCTTTCACATTTTTACTGATGATGCTCAGTTTATATTCACAACTTGGTTGTTTTTCATATGTATACTGACGATGCTCGGTGTGTATTGACCAACAAGGCTGGATTCATAAAATAATAACAAGTAATACCATAATGCATCTTCATTCATGCTAATTTGGCCTATTATTAATGAATATTGGAATTGATGTAAAATATATCTTTGTACAGTGTAGTTCCTTACTTACTTGTATTTCTTAGGTGGGGGTGGTGTAATCACCTAATTCATTAGATGAGGTGTCACCAACTATATTTCTTGGTCCAGCATTATCATTATTTGAAGCTCTCCTCCACTTTTGATTTCGCATTCTCCTGATATCTTCAATAGTGTTTCCATTTTCAAAAGTGTTTGACTCTGTCACTCGGTCTCTGTAGTCCTTTCTTAGATGACCGGTCTTATGACAGTGTAAGCATTCCATTTTAGAGTTAGTCTAGTTCCTTGATCTTCATATCCATTTCCTCATGTAGTTTTCAGCTATGTGTCCATATCTACCACATGCTGTGCAATTTACCCATGTGTTGTAATCCCAAACATATGAGTTACCAACTCTTCTTGGTTGATATGCATTTTCTTTTTCTTTGGGTTTCCATACTTTCTTTTTCTTCTTTCTGCGTTCATGAGATGTGTGGCCATGTGTTTTGCAAGTAGGACAATATTTTTCCATGTAGGGTTCCTTCTTTGGTTTGTTCACCTTAGATCTGCATTCATGTGCTTTGTGTCCATGTTTTTTACAGTTATAACGATTACCTATAAATGTAGAAGTAGATTTAGGAATACCTTTAGCTTTTCTCCTGCAAACATTTGATGTGTGGCCTGGTTTTCCATAGTGATTGCATGACTGCTTCTTTGCTCTTGGATTAGTGTAGGCATTCCTTTGATCATATTGGTTTGATGATTCTCCATGCTTGGTATACCTTAAACTAGTATTGTTGTTGAGTCTTCTTTGTCCATTTAGAAATTCATCCATTCTTTTTGTGTTGTCTTCATCTTTCCTAATCATATCATTATGTTGTTTTTGAATCTTTGCTTCATGCTTCAGTTTCTCATTTTCTTCTCTTAGCTTGCCAATAGCTTCCAATTTTCCATTAAGTTCTATGTTCACTCGATTGGCCTCATGACTCATGCGAAATATTTGATTGGTGATTTCAATGTGATGTTCAATATGTCTTTGTATCTCAGAATATTTCTCTTGCAACTTTTCAGTGATCTTCCTTCTGTCATCAATAGCTAATGTTCTTTCTTGTTCAGCTTGTCTAGAATTATTCATAACATCAATAATTCTTAACATATGTGTCTCTTGATCAATTTCCAGTACCTTTACTTTTTTAGTCAGATGTTGATTGATTTCATTTAGACTTGAAATGCTTCCTTCAAATGTGTCAGATGTATTACCAGATGCAGATCCTAAAGAATCAAATAAATTAGGTATCTCTTCTTCATGATAGTTTGTTTCATTGTATTGAGATTCCATAAATTTTCTTTCATCCAATAACTCTTTCATCTTGTTTCTTTCTTCTTTGTATTTCTCAAAGAAAATCTGTATCTCCAACTTCTGATTCTAAATATTCTTATCAAGCTTATACCTTTCCATTGTATGATGTTTTCTCTCAAGTGATTAAAATTTTTCCAAATAAGAGATCTAGCTCTGATATCAATTGTTGGAATAATAGAAGGGTGTGTACTGAGAGGGGAGGGGTGAATCAGTACCCTTAAAACTTTTATCAATTAACCTTAGTAATATTTTCTTGCATTATCGGCCATATTGATTTTCTACCTTATGCATGTAATATATTAACATAAATGTAAGTGCATGTAAATAATCATAAAAACATTCATGAAACTTAGTTACACATGACACAAGAATTGGTAATGTAGAAAACCCCTGTTAGAAGGTTAAAAATGTGGTGGGGATGAGACCCACAAAGCTTCACTATCTGCAGAATGGAAGGTGTCGGTTAAGGCTACAAGTTGTGATCACTTCTGATGATCTTACCCTGTTAGGAGTAACATGTTAGTGATGATCATATTTTACCATTAGTATACAAAGAAAATAGTTTTTGAACTATCAGTTACATGATCACCGAAAGATAGGTTATAGTGCAACCCGACAACACAAGTTACAAGGTAGACCAATGACACAACCTAAAGAGTAACCCAACAGAGTAGTTCACTGAGGAACCTGACATAGAAGTCAATAGTGTAACCTGACAGACAAGTTCACTGTGAACACTGAGAGTCAGTCGACAGAGAAAACCAAGAATAAGAATGTCTATAGAGACATCACCGATGAAAGACTACAGAGAAACCAGAGCACCAGTCTACCGAGAGACAGTTTTATTCTGAGAAATGTGGATCTAACTTACAAGTCAGATAAAACACTTAAACTTTTTATATTTAGTTTTAAAGCATATCTTTAAAACCATTTCTTGAGGGACAAGTAAATCCAATATAATCATTTTAATCAATCTAACTATTTGTAAACATGAAGACTAGGAGATCAAGGTCAAGTTGTAAACCTTTGATCATAGAGTTATCATTGAAAAGCATGAAAATTATTTAGGTCAATTCAATGTATAAATAGATGTGTAATCAATTAGAACAAGATGATGTTATGATGATTGTATCCAAGGAGCACATCTGTGGATCAGATACAAAGTTTTATGCAGAAGGAAAACAAAATATGAAATAGGTTATCAAGAACCAGATCCAAGGCTACCGAGCATAACATAGGTATTAATCAATCACTATAGGTGATACATCATATTGTAAACTTTAATGGATCTGTACTCAAAAATTCAGGATTGCATATACTAAGGTCAATAAGTATTTTTGACTACATTCTAACAAGTGTAGAAAATAGAATAAATCCTTTAAGAAGGTGGATTTAATAATCCTTTTGTAAATCTCTTAACCGAGTGCACACTAAACAGTGTTTCCAAAGCTCTTAATAGAGTAGACCTTAACCAGTCTAAACATGTTACTCCTAATAGGGTAAGATCATCATAAGTGATCAAAATTATAAGCCTTAACTGACCTCTTCCATTCTGCAGATAGTGAAGTTTTGTGGGTTTCATCCCCACCGCAGTTTTTACCTTCTAACAGGGGTTTTTTGTGTTACCAAATATTGTGTCATGTGTCATTACATTTCATGAATTTTTCTATGAATGTTTACATGCAAATTAAGTTTATGAATTGATATTACATACACAAAGATAGAATAACAGATATGGTCGGTAATGAAAGGAATTGATTACTAGAGGATTAAGGTTAATCAATAAAAAAATTTAAGGGTACTGATTCGCCCCTCCCCTCTTAGTACACACCATTCCATTATTCTAAAAATTAGTATCAGAGCTAGATCTCTTATTTGGAGAATTTTAAATACTTGAGAGAAAAGATCATACAATGGAAAGGTATAAGCTAGACAAAAGTATTGAGAATCAGAAGTTAGAGATGTAGATCTTCTATGAGAAATACAAAGAAGCTAGAATAAAGATGAGAGAGCTACTAGATGAAAGAAAGGTTATGACATCTCGCTGCAGTGAAACAGACTATCATGAAGAAAAGATACCTGATTTATTTGAGTCATCAGGATCTAAATCTCATAATACATCAGACACATCTCAAGGAAGCATCACAAGTCTGAATGAAATCAATCAACATCTGATAGAGAAAGTAAAGATACTACAAATCGGTCAAGAGACACAAATGGTAAGGATGATTGATGTTATGAAAAATTCTATACAAGTTGAACAAGAAAGAACTTTAGCTATTGATGACATGAGGAAGATCACTAAAAAGCTACAAGAGAGAGAATAAAAAATACAAAGAATTACTTAACATTATCATGAGATCACCAATAAGATAGTTCTTATGATTCATGAGGAAAACCGATTCAACATATAACTCAATGGGAAATTGGAAGTTATCAGTGAGTTAAGAGAAGAAAATGAGAGACTGAAGCATGAAGTAAGGATTCAGAAACAACACAATGATATGATCAAGAGAGCTGAAGAAAGCACAAAAAGAATGGGTCATTTTCTTGATGGACAAAGAAGAGCCAACAACAATACCATTCTAGGGTATACTAAGCATGGACAATCACCATACCAAGCTGATAAAAAAGATGTCTACACAAATCCAAGCCAAGGAAGCAGTCATGCAATCACTATGGGAAACTAGACCACACATCAAATGTTTGCAGAAACAAAATTAAAGGTATTCATAAATCCACATCTACATTCATAGGGGAATTGTTATAACTGTAACAAGAAAGGACATAAAGCATATGAATGTAAATCTAAGGTGAAACAACTAAAGAAGGAAGCCTACATGGAAAAATATTGTCCTACTTGAAAAATATATGGGCACACATCTCTTGAATGCAAGAAGAAGAAGAAAAAGCAAGCATGGAAGCCAAAAGAACAATAAAATGCTTATCAACCGAAAAGAGTTGGTAACTCATATGTTTGTGATTACAAGACATGGACATACTACACAACATGTGGTAGATATGGACACATAGCTACAAACTGCATGAGAAAATGGATGAGAAGGTCTAGAAGCTGGACTAACCCCAGAATGACATGCTTACACTATCATAGGGTCGTTCATCTAAGCAAGGACTGCAGAGACTGAGTGACAGAGACAAGAACTTTTGCCAATGGAAGTACCATTGAAGACATCGGGAAGATGAGAAACAAAATGTGGAGGAAAGATACAAACATTGATGATGCTAGACCAAGAAATGCAATTGGTGACACCTTATCCAATGGATATGGTGATATCACCACCCCCACCTAAGAAGAATAATTAAGTATGGAACTGCACTATACCAGGTTATCTTTAACATCAATTCTATTAGACATTGATAATATACCAAACTAGCATGATTAAAAGATGCACTATGGTATTACTTGTTATGAATTTGTCACTCCAGTCTCCTTAGTTAATACATATCAGAGATTGTCAGTGTACATACAAAGCTAAGTTGTTAATTTAAACCGATCATCATCAGTAATCATGTAAAAAGACAATTAGTCTTTGTTACATACCTAGCACCATCGGTTAACATGTGTAAGCTCAATTGAGCTGACACTTACCCCAAGCACCGCACTCTCACCAAGAATGAAGTTAGTGTGTTCCCTGAGTGACTCTATCTTCAAACACTATGAAGTGGGTAAAGCATTAATTGCACCACTTAGGACATCATCTATAAAAGGGCGATAGAAGAGCTCATTATTCACCATGTGATTTAGAGCGAAGAGAAAAGTGAAACAAAGTGACCAACAACGACCAGATTGCAGAGAGACTCGCACACAAACTCACGATATTTAGACAGATTCACAGTAGAAAACAACAGTTCAAGTGAGTATCTAAGACTCACTGAGCTCATAGTTAGTTACGAGAAAATTCCTAATTTTCAGAAACCATGGCAACCATATCTCGCGTTTCCTAGATCAAGTACGCAAAGGATAAAAAGGTTAACCTAATCAAGAACACTACCTGTGAAGAACCCAAATATAAGTTCCATCTAAAGGTTGCTTCACAACCCGATGATGTTGGAGCTTTCTCAGGCATACCACCTAGGGTTTTTCTAATCAAGGATGTCTGAACGTATATCCACTGCAAAATTGCAAAAATCAGAGATTTGGAAGTTGAGAAAGCTTACAAGAAGCTTTGCATAGACAAAACCATCAAAGATGAACATAAACATATAGAGGTGAAAGGGATGAAAAATGCCCTAATGTTCCCGAAGGATTTTAAAACTAAGTGGATTAGGATAGTACTAAGAAGGGTACATGACCAAAAGATGTGGTTGGATGAGCCAAAATACATCACTAGAGATGTAATACACGCAATAACTGGTTATCTAATAACCAACAAGTCCAAGGTACTTAAACACCCTTTTCTCCCTAAGATTGAGAAGATGACAGGTGCAGAATGGGACGGCAAAGGATTGAAGATAAACTCCATCAAAGATCCAGAACTGAAATTTGGTGCATGTGTATTGGGATACAAGATATTCCAAGCCAACCGGTTAAACATCATTGCAAGTGGAGTTGTTGACACCTCTCATTAGATTGTAAAGAAGGGATTATGGTTGGATTTATCTGATCTTATACTAAAGCATTGGAGGAAAACATGAGGACCATTAGATCAGAGAAATCTAACTCATGTAAGTTTGGTTCACTCCTCATGTGCATATGTTTCTATTTTCAAGACTTCTTCCCATCTGTCGTTAATGTCAATTGAGACACTACCTGACCTGTGACAATTCAAATTAGTGAATTCATTAAGTCACTAGGGGACAACTTTACATCAGTCATGGATGAATATTTCACTGGATTCAAGGACAGAATGCAAAAAAGGATGAGGATATCAAAACAACTGGTGGATCAATATAAAGATAATATTTGTTTCATGGTGGACACTGACACAACTTTGATCAAACCAATTGTACAGAGGATAGCATGGTTAGGCCCACTTGACTATGAGATCAACATATATCAAGCTACCAATGCTATTGATTATTAAATGAATCATTAGACAAATCATTACCAAGGTTTGGAACCTATGAAGAGGCTAAGGCAAGAATAAATACTAGCCTGGTAGTGAATAAAATTGACAAAAAGAAGGATAAAATGGTAAAGACACTTCAAAAGAAGTTTTTGGTAAATGAGGAAGAAATAGAAAAAACAAAAGATACCAAGGGATAGTCACCTGTCAGTGAAGGTACAAAAGTGAGTGACTCCAAATTAACAGAATCTGGTGCACCACCCCCAAAGAAGCCAAGAAAAACTACTGCATCATGAACAAGGATTCAAACAACAAAAGATGCAAGCCCATCACTGGTCAAGAGAGGAAAAGTGAAGACTTATTAAAGAAAGCCTCAAACTAGGAAAACATTAGAAAAAAAGAGGAAAAGGAGATTAATCCAAAGAAAGGAAGATAAGGAAGACACTGAGAAAGATGAGAGTGAACAAGCACTCCAACCTACAAAGAATAAAGTTGCTAAAACAATTGATGAGGTTGCTGCATCAATCGCCAACACAGGTGGCATATCACATGCTAAGGTTAGACAATGGCTAACCTTATCACCCGAGGATCATAAGAAGATTGAAGATGCAATCATTCAAGAAATGATCACATTCAAATATATACTAGTACAATTTGATAAAATGATGCCACAAGAACTTAATGACAACTTATCAGCAAGGTGGACATATGAACTAAAATATGAGAATGAGATAAGGGAAAGATCCCTTGTTTCTATTATGCCACCAGAATCAAACATGGAAGAAATTGATGAAATGATGAAGTTACATTCAAAGAAGTTTTCAACAAAATTGAGAGCCTAAAAAGTACTAAAGGGAAACTTAATAGAACTCGACAAATAAAGTAATGATACTTGGAGAAAAATATTCCATCTATCTACAGAGGTTTCAAGCCCTAAAAGAGTATTAGCACTCACCAACAAGCCTCACAATGAAGATAATCATACTACACCAAGCCTAGAGCACATTCTTATAAATGTTAATAAGGATGTCACTTCAGTTGAATTGAACACAGAAGCAAGTAAAGAAATGGATGACATACCTCCAATTTTGCAGTCATTAGGAAAAACATCATATGTCACAATCCAAGATGTGACAATAATAGATATCACTGGTGATCCTACCGATCAAGTAAAGGTAGATGAAGATGTCACTGTTACCTCCAAAAAAACCAAGGAACATGATGCAAAAATGAATGATGCATAGGTTAATATACCGGGACAAATGCCATTATTGATACAATATATCAATATCATCTTAGAAAAGGAAAATTCACTCGACCATGATGTAGGCATACCCAAGGATAAGGGTGAAGAGGAGAAGAAAATCACAAATAAAGAACAGAAAGAAATAGATGGAGAGAAGAAAGATAAAGGTGAAGAAGAGAAGCAACGTGATGCCACTCCAAAGGATACCAAAGGATAATTTGTAGATAAAGATAAGGTTGATGTGGAGATGTTTACACCCAACCGACAGGTGAATACTGAGCAAAAAGATAAAGGAACAACACCTCCCAAGCCATCATCAAGTACATCAGACCAAGAAAAGGAACTTGCTATGGTAGTGCATACAGGTGCCTCCACTGCACTTTCATAGAAAAAGAATAAAAGGAATAAAAATTCAGTTACATTGGATGAAATCATTGAAATATCAGACTGTGGTCCTAGGACATTGGATCCAGAATCACTCACAAAGTATGCAAAACTTTGTAAAAGGAAAGCTATCCAAGATAAGCTAAAAAAGGAGACAAAGGACACTTAGGTACTAGAAACAACAAGGGATATACTTTTTAGATTGTACTTGATACTGACATTGATAAAAATGCTCCTATACTTGATCAATTAGCTATTCTTACCAAAGCCATCACATCACAGAATGTAGATGCATAGAAGGTAATAGAAGAATGTGCAGAGAAGAAGTACCAATACAAGTTAACAGATAAAATCAGCCAAGAAGTGGCTAAGAACAAGGTAAAGCTATCTAAACTAGTTAATGCATTGGAACCAATCATTTTAGAAGCTATAACCTTTGTTCAAAATTTATGCACAATAGAGAAATTCACTAAGGATAATAGTGAAAAGATTGCAAAGATAGATGTAGATCTAAATGCTAGTGCATAGGGTCTTACAACCAATGACAGAATTTAAGTTTCATTATGACAAGATTATTGAAGCTAAAAGGTTGAGACTTGAGATTCTAGAGGCATAATCCAAATTCAGAGATGAGGTGAATGAGCTCCAGGCTCTACTTCTACCTAATCTCACATTATTACAACAACATATGACTTCGGCAAGACAATTGATTGCTACCCTGGAAATGTTTGTAACAGACAGTATCTATGATATGCCCGCACAAATAAAATTTGAGCACATGGCCTTAGAACACCTTAAGGAGAAGTGGGAGAAAATAATGGAAGACATGCAAAACTCCCATTCCCACATTATTAACAAGTTGTAAGTATGACACCTTTGTCCTTATTATCAAAAAAGGGGGAAATAATATGTGACAAAGAGAGAAATAATAAAGGGGGAATTGATACGGTAAAAGGGGGAATAATGAAAGGAGGAAATATATGTATAAAGGAAAGAATATATACATGTACATATACTATACCGAGGCATACACATAGGGGGAGTCATATTGACAAGGTAAATACATGGTGTACATACTAAACATTTTAGTTTTGCACATATCAGTTTTTTATACTAATGTCAAAGGAGGAGATTGATGATCATATTTTTCCATTAGTATACAAAGAAAATAGTTTTTGAACCATCAGTTACATGATCACCAAAAGATCAGTTATAGTGTAACCCGACGGGACATGTTACAAGGTAAACCGACAACACAACCTAAAGAGTAACCTGGCAGAGCACTTCACTAAGGAACCCAACAGACAATTTCACCATGAACACTGAGAGTCAGTCGAAAAAGAAAACTGAGAAGCAGAATGTCTACAGAGACATCGACGAGGAAAGACTATAGAGCAACCCAAGCACTAGTCTATCGAGAGACATTTTTATTCTGAGAAATGTGGATCTGACTTAAAGGCTAGATAAAATACTAAAGTTTAATATTTAGCTTTAAAGAATATCTTTAAAACCATTTCTTGAGGGACAATTAAATCCAATATAATAATTTTAATTAGTCTAATTGATTGTAAACATGCAAACTAGGAGATCAAGGTCAAGTTGTAAACCTTTGATCATAGAGTTATCATTAAAAAGCGTGAAACTTATTTAGGTCAATTCAATGTATAAATAGATGTGTAATCAATCACAACAAGATGATGTGATGATGATTATAGCCGAGGAGAACATCTATGGATCAGATACAAATTTTTATGTAGAAGGACAATAAAAGATGAAATAAGTTATCAAGAACCAGATCCAAGGCTACCGAGCAGAACAAAGGTATTAATCAATCACTATAGGTGATACATCCTATTGTAAACATTAATGGATCTGTACTCAACAATTTTGGATTGCATATACTCAGGTCAATAAGTATTTTTTACTACATTCTAACAAGTGTACCAAATAGAAGAAATCCTTTAAGAAGGTGGCTTTTACAATCCTTTTGTAAATCTCTTAACCGAGTGCATACTAAATAGTGTTGCTAAAGCTCTTAACAGAGTAGACCTTAACCAGTCTAAACATGTTACTCCTAACATGGTAAGGTCATTAGAAGTGATCAAACTTGTAAGCCTTAACCAACCCCTTCCATTTTGCAGATAGTGAAGTTTTATGGGTTTCATCCCCATAGTAGTTTTTACCTTCTAATAGGGGTTTTCTGCATTACCAAATCTTTTGTCATGTGTCATTACATTTCATGAATTTTTCTATTAATGTTTACATGCAAATTAAGTTTATGAATTGATATTACATGCAAAAAGATAGAATAACAGATATGTTCGGTAATGCAAGGAATTGATTACTAGATAATTAAGGTTAATTGATAAAAAAAAATTAGGGTACTAATTTATCCCTCCCCTCTCAATACACACCATTCCAACAGTTAGACTTGTTTTTGATTAAGGTAAAAATAGGTTTTGAAAGTACCCCAAATTTTTTTACAAGATACTACAAAAGATAAGTATCATAAGCCCAATACAAACATAGAAAGCCTTCTACGAACAAAAGGAAGGACCCCAACAACCACCCAAACCTAAAACAAGAATTAAAAGAACTGCCAAAAAAATGCACAGTTTCCAACACAATTTCTAGCACAACTTCCAGCACAATTTCAAGAATAGAAGAAAAGACATTACATTGTTCTTTGGTAGGCTTCCTCTACCTCCTTATGCGTTTCTTCCATTTTTTCAATGGACTCCTTCAGCTCTAGCATTTCTTTTGGGATCTCTAGGATTTTCCTTTTAAGACCATTTCGGGTTCTTGTCCCTGGGCCCAAACTTCCTGCCTTATCATCAATGGTAATAGTAGTATTTTCCAGCAAACTTCTTTCCATGTAAGAATATAATGCTTTCAGGTTCTGAATTGAAACTTCAAGCCCTTCATTAATGTGTTTGAGAATGACATGTATCATGTGCCCATTGTGACTTATTTTCTTTTTCATTTCCTGCATCTTTTCTTCAACAATTGCGTTAACTCTAGTAGTGAGCTCCTCATCTTTGTTACTATTATTTACCTTAATCTTCATGTTCTTCTCCATTTCCTCCACCTTGGAATTAAAAGGCTCCATAGCTTCCTGCATCTCAGTCAATTGCTACTTCATAATCTTCATCTCTTTACTAAGCCAGTCTTCCATACTCGCCCCATAGTCCTCTTTGCTTTTCAGAATTTTGTCATCAATTTCAAAACCCACCACTTCAGGGTCCCTTCTCTATTTCTTCTTATTTTTGTTTTTAGCCTTCAAAATTGGCTGCTCATTTTGATCCTCCTTGCCCTCATCCTCATTCATTTTCTCCTCCTTTTCATCTCCCTCTTTTTGCCTCCCTTAGCTAACATCTCTTGGTTTCCTATATTTTAACCCTTGCCCTCTTCATCAGTCATAAGTGTATCCTCCTTGTCGGTTTGAGATACCTCCTTACTCAGCTGACCTTCTTTTTCCTTAACAAGAGTCTCATTGTTTGTCTCACGAACATACTGATCCATCACAACCATTTCCTCCTTTTCCTCATTCTAGATATCTTCATCGTTGCCCTGATTCTCAAGGGTTTCATCATCGATCTCCTCCTTCCTTTCCGAGTTAGCCTTCTTTTTAGTTCTAACCCTCTTCTTCGAACTCTATTTTTTGTTTTCCTTCTTAACATGCCTCACAATCCCTTTTACCCTTTTGGGGATAGGATCTGGGTCATGGTTACGAGAATACTCTGAGATCAACAAAATGAGCCCCACATGGATCACAGGGTTACTTGATTTCTTTCTATGCTCCATCATACTATTATGCAACAAGCTCAGGAGGTAAAACATAAATGAAACCTTTTTATCATGCCTAAAATGATTAGCCAGAATAAAGTGCAGATTATAAATTTTGGAGTATCTACCATCCAAAGTAAAATACTCAATAATCACTGTTAGAATCTTCGCCCAGTGGGACTTAATTTTTTTGATATCAAGATAGTCCCTCGTCCCTTGTTAAGTCTAATCTTTTAAGAGATTTTAACAACACTGTTAAGTGTGCACACGGTTAAGAGATTTACAATAAGACTGTTAAGTCCACCTTCTTGAAGGATTTCTTCTGTTTGCTACAATTGTTAGAGAGTAGTCAAAAATACTTATGACCTGATAACTTGTAATCTTGAATTTATGAATACAAATCCTTTAAGTTCACAAGATTATGTATCACCTAATTTGGATTAATAATACCTATATTCTACACGGTATCCTTGAATCTAGTTCTTCATAACTGAATTCTTCCTTTTGTGACCTTCTGCATAAAACTCTCTGTCTAATCAATAGATGTCTTCTTTGGCTACAATCATCATGTTCTTGATTGATTATACATCTATATATACAAAGGTTTTGACTTAATTAGGTCTCATGATTTACAAGAAAAACTCTATGATCAAAGGTTTACAACTTGACCTTGATCTCCTAGTTTGGATGTTTACAATCAGTTAAATTGATTAAAACTATTACTTATGCTTTACTTGATCCTCAAGAAACAATTTTATAGCTAATCATAAATCTATTTTTAAGAATTAAGTGCTTTAGCTGACGTGTATCTCACATCCACTTTTCTTGGGAATAAAACTGTCTCTTGGTAGGCTGGTGCTAGGGTTACTCTGTAGACTGGTGCTCGGGTTACTCTATAGATTGTTCTCTCGGGTTTCTCTGTGAACTTTCTTGTCGATGATAGTGATATTGATGTTCACTGATTTTCTTGATCACTGTGCTAAGACATTTTCGGTAACCTCTGTGCTTTGATTGTTTCAGTGACCTCTGCGCTTGATTGTATGCTATCACTCAGTGATCATGTCACCGATGGTTCAAAAATTGTTTCCTTGTATACTAATGATAAAATTATGATCCTTTAGGGTTATCAGTCTATATTGATGAATGCACTTTACTTTTTTATTGTATACATGTAGAATACATTGGGTTTCACTGAACTAACGAATGCACTAGACACTGCTGATGTTGAGGAGAGGGAGGAGGTAACATGTTTTCATATTTTCTTTCAACCACATTCTTGATTGTTCAAAATATTTTAGAAATCATGTTCCTCTATTAGTATGCCATTTTCTATGACTTTTCATGTAGGAATTGTTCATATTTTCCTCAGATGAGGCGAATCCTCATATGAGTATAGTAAAGCCATTTGAGATTATGGTATGTATTTGTTCATGTATGTTAAACAATTTTGTTTAGAGATGAGTACATGCATTTATAGTTTTATAGCTTGATTGTCAACAACTATGAGTTATTAAATTGCACATGAATTCTCATTTACCTATTACAGCTCCCTTCTCCACTTCCTAAGGATCCCTTTTCTAGCACAAGAGATCCAACTGAGGCTTCAATGTGCATTTGTATTATCTAGTGTATACATTTTTTGCATTAGCTAGTATTTATCAACTATAAAATCTTTTCTATTTTACCATACAAGAAAAGGTTTGAACTGATTAATCAATGGTTTTGGCTCCCTCCAGCACAGGAGTTCCAACTCATGGTGTGGTATGCATTTTATTTTTAGTCCATGCATTTTTTATTTTTTATTTTTTCTTGTTTATAAAATGTATTTTGCATTATTTATTTTTCTTGTTATAGGACCCTTCAAGACTGCTCGTCCTTCCTCTACCTCGCCATTTTTATATGAGTCCCTATCGCCCATGACGAAGCCCATGTTGTTTATCATTCAGTCCAAGCATAGGAGAAAGAGACGAGGTAATCAATAATTCAACTGTCAAAAAATTACAGCCCAATATTTATTTATTTTGGTATTATTATGGGATAAGATATATGGCTTAGCATTTGAATTGTTCTTGTGCGGAGACTTAGTGACCCAAGTGTTTCTGTGAAGAAGCTCAATTTTGATGATCCACTAGAGTCATAGATATATCAAGACATTGTATAGATCTAGTTGTGGTCATTTAATCACCAAATTGTGTGTGTGTGTGTGTGTGTGTGTGTGTGTGTGTGTGTGCATGCATGTGTGTGCGTGCGTGCGTGTGTACATGTGTGCGTGTGTGACATTTATACATTGTATATATCGACCTAGACATAGTTGATGTCACTTTTTTGTAACTCTATTATGGATTTGATATGTATGCCATGTATTGATATGTATGCTATTATTATTCATTAATTTATATATGAAACTTCAAATTTGATCCTTGAATTTGTTGGTTGGATGTTTATGCCTTAAGTGTATTCTTGTTTCACATGACTTGCGTATATGCATGTGTGTTTCTATAAATTAATATACTTGTGTGTGTACTTCATGTATATTCATGTATATGATTAATAACCTAAATTCATGTGTATGACCTACATGAATGACTTAAGTGAATTCATGTATATGCTTCATAGTGTATGTACTACATGTTTGGTTCAGGACATAAGCAATTTTATGTGTACGCTTTTTGTGCTACATATGTTCCATGTATACTTTATGATTTAAGTGAATTAATGCTTGATGTGCTACATTGTATTTAGGTGTATCTTTCATGCTCTATATGTATGCACTCCATGACTTAAGTGAATTTATGTTTGTTGTTGTAAGTTTTTTGTGATTGAAATACAAAGTATGAGAGTTTGGTTTTTGTTCTTCGACAGTGGATGTAGGGATGTTTTATGCAATTTTGAGCCCCTTAAGTAACTCCAAACATATAATGTTCCTTGGGTACACCTGGGAAGTTATAGAGGTCTTTGGTGCAAGTCACCAAAGCAACACCAGGCATGGATAGGAGTCTTCATGGGTTCATCTTCACATATTTGAAATCATGGTTAGGTCCTAGAGATCAACCATTCATTTTAATTAGATTGGTTTCATTGTAAAGTCAATCCATCTAAGGTGTCTTTATAAACCTAAGGTCGATTAGACTCATGAGCTATGATAGGATAAGTAGGTTTGATTTTTTTGTTCTAATAAAGGTCCTACTATATGATCTAAGGGTCTTCTAAGTCCTTTCAATAGGTGTAGAGGTCCTAATAGAAACATTTTCCAACATTGTCAAAAGTTGCACAAATATTGTCAAGCAACTTTTTCATTATTGTTTTTTTAGGCTGGTTGGGGGGTCAAATGGATTTAACCAACCATTTGGTGTTTATAGTTGTTAGTATTGAGTAATTTCAAATACTTACCTTCAAGTCCATCAAGTCCTTCAACAAAAATCATACTTTATGTTACTGTTCCATTGGAGAGACCTAAAAGCCCTTGTAGGTCAAAATTTGAATTTGGGGTTGTAGGTGTATTTCAACCAAACCAAAGATTGTTCCTGCCTTATAATATATAATCTAAGGTGTTCAGACCCTAGGATCAAGGAGATCAAAGGGAGGAATAAGAATTTCCATATATAGTATTTTTGAGGGAAAGTGTCATGGGATAAAATCATCAGCTCCATTGGCTCCATTTGGTTGGGTAAACACATTGGGAGATCTTTCTTCCCTCACATAGCATCAAGAATGTTCCGGTGCATATCAAACCAAAGTGTTCCCAAGGTGCACTAAGCCAAACTGGGCAGCGATTTTTGGAGATCCATATCTTAGACCTCATGAGAGATATAAGAGATCTGTGAAGTGCACAAGGAACATCTTAGGAAGCCCTAAAAGCATGTAGCTTAGTTCTAGGAGATTCCACTTAAATTCCATTTGGTGACCCAATCTCGATTGGTGCAAAAGTTACGTTGTTGCTTAGTTGAAAGTTTCTCAATGGTGCATCTTTCAAACCGTTCATCGTGGGACCAAACTGTCAGCTCCATTAGCTCTATTTGGATGGGTAAATGCTAGGGGAGACCTTTTTTCACTTGCAAAGCTTCAAGAACATTCTGGCGCAAGTCAGACCCAAGTGTTGCCAAGGTGCACTAAGCCAAATTGGGCAATAGTTTTTGGAGAGCCATATATCGGACCTCGTGAGAGATATTAGAGATCCATGAAGTGAAAAATAAATATCTTGTGTAGGCCTACAAGCAAATAGCTCAATTCTAGGAGATTCCACTTGGATTCCATTTGGCGACCCTATCTCGGTTGGTGCAAAAAGTTGCATTGTTTCTCAATTGAAAGTTTCTCAATGGTGCATCGTTCAAACTATTCATCGTGGGACCAAACTGTCATCTCCATCAGCTCCATTTGCATGGGTAAACACTAGGAGAGACCTTTTTTTTCTTGCAAATCATCAAGAACATTCCGGTGCAAGTCAGACCAAAGTGTTCCCAAGGTGCACTAAGCCAAATTGAGAAGCGAGTTTTTGAGAGCCATACCTTGGACTTCGTGAGAGATATCAAAGATCTGTGAATTTAAAAAGGACCATCTTGGGAAGGCCTATAATATTTTAGCTTAGTTCTATGAGATTCCACTCAGATTCCATTTGGTGACCCGATCTCGGTTGGTGCAAAAAGTTGCATTATTGCTTAGTTGAAAGTTGCTCAATGGTGCATCTTTCAAACCATTTTTCATGGGACCAAACCATCAGCTCCATCAGCTCTAGTTGGTTTGGTAAACACTAGGGGGACCTTTTTTTTCTTGCAAAGCATTAAGAACATTCTGGTGCAAGTCAGACCGAAGTGTTCCCAAGGTGCACTAAGCCAAATTGGGCAGCAATTTTTGGAGAACCATATCTCGGACCTCGTGAGAGATATAAAAAATTCATGAAGTGAAAAAGGACCATCCTGGGAAGGCCTACAATTACATAGAATATTTATAGGATATTCCACTTAGATTCCATTTGGCGACCCGATCTCGATGGTGCAAAAAGTTGCATTATTGCTCAATTGAAAGTTGCTCAATGGTGCATCTTTCAAAATGTTCATCATGGAACAAAACCATTAGCTCCGTAAGCTCCATTTGGTTAGGTACACGCTAGGGGAGATCTTATTTTTATTGCAAATCATCAAGAAAATTTTGGCACAAGTCAGATCAAAGTGTTCCCAAGGTGCACTAAGCCAAATTGGGCAGAAAATTTTGGAGAGCCATATCTCGGACCTTAGAATCACTCACAAGTGCTCTTCATAGCTCATAGAATGCATTGTGAAAAATTAACTAACTCTTGTTCAATTATTCAACCATCTCTTATCTCTTATCCCTAGAAATATTCAACTACTCCGTGAGTTTCTCAATCATATCTTCAGCCTCTGCAAGTTTCCTTTTATAAAACTCCATGTATTCCTTAATGACCTCTCCCAAGTTGTTAAACTTCTTCAATGGAACTAGGCTCTGATGAAAATTATTATTATATAGAGGCACTGGGGGGGAGGGGGTAAGTTAAATAAGTGTAAACAAGTAATAAACCAATTAACCAATAATCAGATAAATATTTTAAATAAATTCCATGCAATTAAACATGTAAGTGTAATGATGCAATAGAAGTAAAACAATTCAAATGTCCACAAAGCATAACATATAACACCATAATTTTAATTGTAGATTATGCCTATTACTTTGGTTCGATAAAAATTTTCAAGGTAGTTGCTTTGGAAAAGATTAGGTCCATTACACATGACAACACATGATGTAAAGATATAAGATAGAAAAGAACATACATACAATGCATGAAAAAGATGTAGTATGGACATACATACATAAATACATAATATGAAAATGAACATACATACATAAATATTACAATTAACCATTATTATAATTTATAGAAATATGAGCTATCCACTGCATGAGCCATTGTTATAATTGTAATGAATTGTAATTCACTAATATGCTCTTAGTTAAATGGTACACAATAAACTATACAAAATGTGGCCCCTTCATATATACAAATAAACCCATGGCCACTTTTATATACAATTTGATCTTCTTTCAATATAAAAAATGTGGTCTCCAAATATGCATGTAGAACACTTCAAAGTCATTTATTTTTATAAAAAAACCAAAGTTATATTGTTTCGCAAAATTTATATACAAAATTGTTAAAATAATTCTACCATTTTGTAGAATGATTCTTCATGATGCCCCAAAACTAATTGAGAGAACCTTCTGGATTATCTCTAACCCTTATTGTGTTAAGTATTGCCTCATGTTCATATTCACAAAGTTGTTAGTAATAACTGAGAGGGGGGGTGAATCAGTGGCCTCAAAAATTTATCCTTTTAAAATTCAATCCACCAATTAATAGACCTTATATTATTAAGTCCCTACAAGATGTATGCCTTTGAAATACTTGAAATAAATAATTTTCTGTCGGTTTACCTTGTCTATCCTTCTTCTCCTTGATAATCGATAAGCAGTAAAACTTATTTACCGATACTCAGTAAATATGCAGAGTATACGAATAAATCCATAAATGAATATGTGAAATGTAAAACAATAAAGTGATAAACCATACACACATAACACAAGGATTTTAATGTGGAAACCCTGTTAAGGGAAAAACCACTGGGACCGGTACCCCAAATTTTCACTCTTCTAAAGTGAGCCCTGTTAGGAGCCAACCCTGTTAAAGGTTACAAACACACAGTTAAGTGCGACCTTGTTAGAGGATATTTATACATAGGTTGTCACTTAGTATCTGGCATCTATGCTACCATCCTTGAATCAGTCTCTAGACTATCAATAGGCTTTATGCTAATCTTACTACCATCCTTGAATCAACCTCCTTCTTAGACAGTCAATAGGAATTAGGTAAGACCGATGCTACTATCATGAGTCAACTTTCTGGTAATCTGTTAGGATATACCTCAATTACAAAAGACTGTTAAGTCCTACTCTGTTAAGAGACTTAATGCTTCAATGGTTAAATTGAAACATAATGACCTGTTTCTAATGCAACTTTGAATTGTAGATATTCAGATCTATTTACGTACAATACATTTCTGATCAATGTATCAATTACATTCCTTTGTTCTTCATTCTTTCTGCTCTGTGATGTTGTGCTTCATTGTGTGTCGGTGTCTACATAATTCTTTAGCTCTCCCTTAGTGTGACTGATCAGGACTGCATGAAGTTTAACCTTCATCAGTTTCTCTTCAACATCTTCTCTCAATTCACTCCCCCATGTATCTGAGTGTATTCAGAAATGAATTAAATTTGTCTCTTATATAGACATGATATTCCTTAATTCTTGGTTCTTGATTCTTGATTCTTGGTGTGAAAAACAATCCAGCCAAATTGATTTATGGCTTTAACTCCTGATTTATCTCATAGTCATCTTTTTCTAGTTGTATAAATCATCTTTAAATCACTTACTTAACTATGGTCGAATAAAACAAATAAAACAACTAGTTAAGTCTATCCTTAAGCTCTACTAGCTAGATATTTTGTCATTTTATGATCTCTCTGTTCTGTTGGTCAATTCTACAATTCGTCGTCGGTGACAACTGCTAGTTCTGTCGGTACAACTTCAATTAGCTTTGGGATCTCCATCCGTCGGGCATCATTGGATCTTGCTCATCTGGAAACACTATTTTTTATCTCGTTGGGCATCCTATGATTCTACTTTGCCGGGAAACACTATCTTCTACTCGTCGGGTATCACTGTGACTTTATCTCTGTCTTTACCGATGGTGTGCACTTTGTTGGTGTAGTCTGTCACTTGGTGAATACTTTACTTTTATGCATTGTTGAAAGCATAACCTCTATTCCATTGATTATCTAAATTCTTTGGCATTATGTATATGACCATATAGATGATATCAAGTTGAAATCAATGAAAATACAAACCATTAACTAATTTAATGTATTGTATCATCTTCAACTTAATATTATCAAACATTCAATTAGTTACATGTCATCAATCTGTCCCTTTGGCATTGATGGAAACATACTATATTATCACACTATACTATTTCTAATACAACATGAATTACAATTGTTGAGATTCATCAATTTACCAAATAGTTTGTTTTGATAACTGATAAAAATGTCTGACCGGCGGTAAGCAATGTATTAGCTTAGATTTGATTCTTGCAACTTTCGTTTCTTCTTCTGATGAGTTGTATCCTCTGTTGGTGTCAATTTTTCTCTCTTCTTCTTTGATGTCTCTGTCTTGTATTTGCAAATTTTATACAAATACTCTCCCTATGGATATGATCTCTCCCTATTTGGAGTAATCTTATAATGAATAATTTTTTATGATAATATGGATACATTCTCTCCCTTTGACAACAATGCCAAATAAATATTTTCACAGATATATGACATTCTATCAAGCGATTTCTTCTATCCATAATATATTTCTTGAATTTCCCTTATCCATCATCAATATAACAATATGTTCTCATGCTTGGTTCTGTTATATACCTTTCTATATATAGATGTAGTTGTGAAGTTTATGCTTGCTTGCATCAATCATGAATGATATTCTGATAATATATGGCTGATGCAACCTTCAGTCCTTTTACTGTCTGATAGACATGGGTTTGACCCCTAGTCTTTTTCTCAGGTACTCAAATGTATCCTTGGGCAGTGGCTTGGTGAAGATATCAGCCAATTGTTCTTTCAATTGCACATATTCAAGTATCACCTATTTTTCTTGAACTTGTTCTCTTAAGTAATGATACTTGATGGAAATGTGTTTAGTGTTTTCATGCATGACTACATTCTTGGAAATATTTATTGCACTGGTGTTATCACAATAGATAACTACTAGTTCTATGATCTTCATATGCATACCTTCTATCAACTGTTTGATCCATGCAATATTTGAGCAGTTTGCAGCAGAAACAACATATTTTGCTTCTACAGTAGACTGAGAGATGCATCCTTGCTTCTTGTTAATCCATGTGACAAGTCTGTCACCCATAAAGAATGCTCCTCTAGTTGTGCTCTTTCGGTCATCAAGACTTCCAGCCCAATCAACATCGATAAACACTTTCAAATTTTCCTTCTCTTCTATACTATAAGACAAATTCCTCAGTATTCTTCAGATATCTTAGAATTCTTTTTACAATAGTTATATGTGATTCCCTGGGGTTAGCAGAAAATCTAGCAACAATTCCTACTGCATGTGCAATATCTGGTCTAGTGTGTACAACATACATGAGTTTTCCTATCATTGATCTGTATAGGGTCTGATTTACCTTTGTTGTCTTGTCTTCTTTTGTCAATTTGCATCCAGTAGCCATCGGTGTTCCAACAGGTTTGGAATCTTCCATCTTGAATATTTTTAGAACTTCTTTGATGTATTTGGATTGTGTAATGAAAATACCTTCACTTTGTTGAATGATCTGCA
>MU225064.1:1166819-1212291 GCA_018584345.1 Thuja plicata
TTACATTTTTATGTTAGATCTTGCATGCATATTATATTATCTTTCTTTTATATTCTTGCATTTCCATTTCAAAATTTAAAATATAAATCTTGTGTTTCCTAAATTAATTCATTTGCATTGCATTGGTGCATGAGCTTTACTACTTCTAGTCCTACTTATTGTATCCCAGTTAGAAGAAGTCATAGAATTATGGGTTCCTTTGATCCTGAGTCTTCCTCTCCTTTCCTTAGGATCCTGAATGACACTTTTACCACTCATGATTCCAATCCTTCTATGGAGCATAACTCTTCTCACTCATCTCATGATGAGGATGATGCTTTAATAGTTCCACCTGAACAAGTCTAGAAACTTTCAAATGAACTTGATAAAATGGGAAATTGGATTATTCAAGAAAACCATAATCAAGATTCTATCTAAGCTATAGAGGATCTTAAGAAATCCCTTCGTGATAGTGATCAAGGTGTTAATTTCTTGTGTGCTATCAGTCATCTTGTGCATTTGGATGTTAAACCTTTAGCTCAAGAGGCTCAAGATATAGGATTCACTCCTCTTGTCACTAGTGGGGAACCTTCTTCCATTCCTTTACCCAGAATTCCTACTTACACTCCTCCTTTGATGACTACATCTCTTCCAATTTCATCTATTCATGTGAGTGTTCCACCGGTGTCTCTACCTACCTCACAACCTTCTTACCATAGCACTCCTTTTTCTTATTCCAATCCTCTTCCAACTGTGGTTCAAAATGTTCCACCGGTTGTGTCTTCCATTCCTTCTGCTTCCTACACTTTTCCTAGTGTTCCTAATATTTCTATGCCACCTATTTCTTCTAATGATTCCACAATCATTAGTTTGGCTCAAACTATTTCATCTTTACAATAGCAACTTGCATCCTTAACCCAATCCAAGTTTAGGATTCCCACATGTAACATGGGTAGTCCTTTATCCTTAGACATTATTTGTGCTACTATCCATTAGCAAGCCGATATGCCTCATCTTGAGAATTAAAATGGTAAGGGAGACCCTATTACTCATGTTAAAACATTTCAAATCCTTTGTAGTGATTATTCTCATGACCATAGGATTTTAGCTAAGTTGTTTTCTAGGAATTTTTGTGATAAGGCCTTGCAATGGTATTGTTCTTTACCTCCTTATTCTATTGAGTCTTTTCCTAAACTTGCTAATACTTTAATCGAGAAATTTCAAAATAACACTGGTTCGCAAGTTTTCTTAACTACTTAATGCATTGTAAAAAAAACACTAAGGAAAAATTGACTGATTTTATTGGTAGATTTAAGCATTTGTATGCTCAGATTTCTTATCCTGTTCTTGATATTGATATTCAACATATGTTTATTTCAAATTTACAAAATTATATTAGAGATAAGATTCTGCTTACTGAATTTACCTCTTTTCAACAACTGTGTGCAACACTTCATCATTATCAATTACAAGTGAGTCAATTTGGGAGAAACTCTCCAATGGATCCTATTCCAGTTGATAAGAGTGATGTTTCTCCTAATCCTAATAATTTTTAGAAACCTAACAACTATGTCAAAATAAATAAATAGGAAAATCCAGTCGCTGATCAAGTTGTTGTTGCATCCAACAATGCCACTTTTGCATCCACTTCTTTCTGTATGAATCGTACATTTATTCCTCTCTCTGAATATTTACATTCTATTATGAGTAGGTTTCTAAGTTCTAATATGATTACCTTTCCTCCTATACGACCTCTTCTCCCTACTACGATGACATCAAAATCCATTGATCCTAAAGATTTTTGTTAATACCATCGACAGAATGGCCATGATACTGAAAAATGTTATTCTCTAAAGCATAATATTCAAGATTTAATTGATTCTAATGCTTTATCTGTTGATAATTTTGATGGTAGTGGGAACAAATCTATCTCTCCTCCTAATCAAAACCTTCAAATTTATACAAATCCTTTACCTACACATGATACTAATACCATTGTTCAACCATCTTCTATGGATATTGTTTACAATTCAAAGATGGATGATCTCAATCACATTGTTAATCATGTGGAGAGCGTTGTTTCATCTCAACCTATTGTTCATGTTAGAATATGTAATCTTTACTTGTATTTTAAATAGGATATTCCTATGGAATCCCTACATGTATTTCGTCCTCTAGTGGGAGGATAACTCATTTTATATAATTCCTTAATAAGGAAAGTAGTTTATTCCTCCTTAAGAAGATTTTGACACATGTAACACACACTTATGAATGGTGGAATTCATAGACTTGGGAGTTACATTCTAACTCCTCTCTCTCATCTCTATTTAAGAGATGTTCCCCTCTCATCTCACGCAATACAAGGATGAAGAATGATCCATGAAGAAGTTATTGTAATGTGCATATTGCACTCTTTCTCTCTCTTTTCTCTCTCTAGGCTATGGCCTCATTCATAATATCACAAAGGGGTTTTTCTTTTCTTTTCCCCTTATAAAATATCTTGTCTTCCTTGTCTTTGGCTCTTTTTTTATGAATGCTCTTGGATCTGCTTTTCATGGTATTACTTATCCCTTTTCTAGCTCTCTTGGATTGTTTATGTTCCTTTGCTCTTCCATTATTATTTCTTACATGGTATCAGAGCCATGTTACTAATCCTCATTTTGAGTAGGAAGGTGATGAAGGTTACCATCCATGAAGAACTCCTTTCTTGGAGGTTTTTATCTAATCTATGGTTTTGCAGGTTTATTACTTTATTGTAGATTTAACATTGGTTGCAGGTTTTTTTTATCTAGCCTTTTTGTTTAACTAGTTCTGGATGGCTTGCCGCCAGACCTAAATTTATTTATCTAGAATTCTAACCTTTTTTTGGTTTGGATGGTTCACCGCCAAACCCTTTGCCTTTTTACTTCCTAGTTATCTTAGTTTCATATATGCATTAATCTTTAAAGCTTATGGTTCTACCCTCTGTTGGGAGACCTCAAGGGTTTCAAAATGCCTATTATTTAGTATTATTGAACTACAGGATATATTAGTCCTTCATTATTCTAATCATTGTTAATGTTGTTTAAAAGGCATGCATATTAATGGTTGAGTTATTTTCATTAGCCTTTTTTTCTTATTTTATCATTTCAAATCCACTTTATATTTAATAACTTCAAATCTGATTACATTTCAATGCATGTTGCTCTTATATCAAAATGCAACTTTGCTTTTTTTGTTTTAACTCCTTTCTCTAGTATCTTCTATCCATTCCACGTTCATGCCTCTGATTCTTCCATCTCCACTACTCCGAAGTTGTCCCCTTCGGATGTATTCCCACTTGGGTCTGGTATTGGTGCCCTGGTGGAATACTGTATTATTAGTAAAATAGCATCAAACATGACTAACACTTCTGCCATTATCTCCGATGTGAGCATGCAAGCTATGTGAGTTAGTTCATATCGCTGAGAAACATTATAATAGGCTAATAATGATAAAGAGGTCAGAGGAATGGTGAAGTGGTTGAGCATTCAAAATTGTCAAGTTAAGCATGCCTCAAATAGATCTTAACCATGGTATTTTTCCCACTCATTCTATACCTCCTTTATCCATTACTGCTAGCTCTATTACTCAACCTCCCAGTATCGCTTCTTAGCCTACTGAGAATCCTCCTCTCGAGCCTATGAAAGAACCAATTTTTTCTCCTAGTTCTCAACAAGTTTCAAACAAAGTGAAGCATAACCAATCTGCTAATGAATGTCTTAAGAAGAATAGGGCTAATCCTAGGGCCCATGCCTCTATTCTTCAAAATTATTTACCTTCTTTTGACAAGCCTATGCCTAATGTGTTGGAGGAGGCTAATGTTCATAATGATGTTAAGATGATTCTATTTGCATCTTAGATCCTATTTTAATTAATCTTGATGAGGAAGATACTCTTGATGATCCTATCGATCCTAGTGATGAATATGAGACCATCGATATTGATACTAATTTACCTCATATGCTTTCAACCCAATTGATAGTTACACCGAGTATCAAACATCGTGCTTCTCAAGAGGATCCTTGTTTGGAACTCGCTATTATTCCTACTATGTTGGATATAGTCCCTCTTACAAGTTTCCCACCTTCCCTAAATGATATAAACCAAGATAGGGAGAGTAAGTGATGCACTTGATTGGCTTTTCCTTCATGGTAGCCATTTTGGTGTTTACCTATTGTATTGTGCTTCTCCCATAATGTGTTTGCTAAATGCTTGTTAGATTCTTTTATATGACCCTTGTTACTTTGTTGGTGCAAGGTGATAAAGGAATCAAACCTTATGTACAATTCCACTATATGTATCTCTACTCTACTATATGTTGTTTTCATGTTATGTTGTACTAGTTCTATTGTTCGTAAATGTTTTTCTTGTGTAGTCTACTTGGATCTGTGACATGGTAGCACTGATTCTTTTTGGTCTCCATGTTGTGGTCCGAAAAGACTCTTCTTCGTAACTCTTGCATTTTATTTCCTTCATTGTGATTGTAGTTCTACTTTCTTTGGATAATGATGTCAATTCATTTTGATAATATCATATCTATATATATTTATTATCTTATGATCATACTGACCCCATAGTAGGTAGATCCCTTATGTTTTCTTTGTATGTTTATGTGGTATTTCCAATGATTTGTCTTCGTTTGGGGGTATCTCATAGTAGAAACATAATCAGTAGAGTTGTTTATGTTTCTGTTAAATCCATTTCTCCTATTAAAGTGTTAGCAATGAATTTAATGTGCGGGCATACACTCTACTCACTTTTTGCACACACGCACTTTCAAAATATTTTCAAACTTAAAACTTTTTCCCTTTATGGATTAAAGAATAATCCTTAAAGCATGGATTTTTACCTTATAGTATCTCTTGATCCCTCCAGTTTCAATTTATAATTTTTTGATCCCTTAAGGTCAGAAGGTGTCCTTAAGACCAGATCGCCCTGATGAGTTGACTAGTGAGTAGCCGCATTCAATAGGCAGTTCAAATCCATGTTTCCAGTTGAACTATTTCCTTGTGTGGTTCACAATAGGACATAATTTCTAATTGGGTGAGGTAATCACACCCTCTCTCTTTTTGTCTTTAACTAGTGATATCTCTCTTATCGTGATCTTAGGGTTGATAAAGACTTAAGTCCCTGGGGTCTTGAGGATTCCTTTGTCTCTTTTGATTTCAATAAGATTATATTTTCTTGATGATCTCCTTTACCAAGAGTTTGCATCAAGTCCATACTCTTTCTAAAGTGGGGGCTAAATGTATAGTCAAAAAATGGAAGAACTTCCATTGTAGACTGGTTTAGCCCTTTGAGTAAGTGTTTTGGGGTCATTTCAATCACCTTGAATTGGTCTCTGACTTGGATCTAGATTTTCCCCCTATTCTACCCCATTTCTCACTTCTCTCCAGTCTGTTTCTAGCATCCTAAACTTCAAACCTGAGAATTTTGACCTCAGGGTCAAAATAAACCTTTCTGGGTCAAGGTCAACCTCGACCTTGACCTAGGTCAAGGTTGACCTCAACCCTGACCTAGGTTAGAATCGACCTCAATTCTGACCCAGGGTCCAGATTTCAAGTTTCTGGGGTTTCCAGATGTTGAGCTTCGGTAAGGTTTAATTCCCGCTTTCGGGTCGACTGTTTCAGTCTTCATGGAAACTAATCTTGAAATTATATTTAATATAGGTCCACTTCTAGGGAAATATGTCTAATTGTAATTTAATTCTCCTATGTAGGCCTCTCTAGAAGATTGTGCCCTAGATTCATATATAAGGAAGCCTTCTCCTCTCATTTTCTCTAAGACTTGGAACCATAAATCATAAACCAAGTAAGAACGATCAAAGTGAAATCTAAGTGTGAAGAGAAAGGTAAGAAGAAATCATCTACTCTCAAGCATCCAAGCATTCAAGCACCTTAAAGCATTCAATTCATCAAGGATATCTATTGGTAGCCATTGAAGGATTCAACCTTTATGGAGCCCTCTTGTTGAAGATTTCTCCATCCACATTCCTTTGAGCATCTTCCTATTAAAAGATCCATTCAAGATTGGGGTTGAATATCTACAAGAAATTTATTTGAGACATCCTAGATCTGACATTCTACATTCTACATTCTTTTGGGGCATACATACTTGTGGATCCATTGATTAGAATCCTCCACAAGGATTTCTGTACAAGCAAGGTGAATTTGTTCATTTACTTTGTTTACTTATGCAATTTCAATTCAATTATAAGGTTAATTCCAAAATGGGGATTTGACCAAGGCAAACCCCTCCCTCCCAACAGACAAACCATTTTTCTTGCAGGGACAGTTTAAGAATAATGAATTAGAGTGCAGATCCGAATACCCTTTTTGGAAAACTATCAGGATCTAGAAATAGATTTTATGTTAGACTGTGCAGGTCAGAATCAACATTCTATTCTGTGTTAGAATCAGAAATTTCAGGTCAAAGGTGACATTCATTTTTGGTTCAAAATTGGACCTGAGCTAGATTCGGAAAATATTTTTGGGTTTTCTTCGTCTCTTCATTTCTATTCCAAATCCGGTTGCAAAATTTCCAGAAAATTAGTGCAGACACCTAAAAACAACATTTTTTAGATCTGTTGCATTTTGAGGTTAGTACTTTTCTTCAATTAAATTTTTAATCTTCCTAAATCTATTACACACTCTCTTCTATAAAATAGAATTCAGGGTTTTTCTCTTTATCTTTATCCTTAATAGGTTGATTCATTTATGCATTAATCCTTTCTTTGGGGTTAATCAATTTGAATCTTCCCTATATGAAATTTGGGATTAAGTGGACAATCTTACCTTCTCCATATATATATATATATATATATATATATATATATATATATATATATATACACACACATAAATATATACATATATATATACATATATATATATACATACATACATATATGTATATGTATACATCACCCAATCCTTTACCCTTTACACACACACACACACACACATATTCAATCACATGATTAGATCAAGTGGATACATATATAGATGAGTTAAAAATATTATATGAAATTGCTACATACATTGTAATACATATGTAAACTTATGTCAAATAATTTAAAATTTATTTATATATAACATTGACACATTATACAAGTTAGCTACACACATGTAAGTTACATCCTAATTATATAACCTTAAGACATCTTAATTATACCCCCTTAATAAATGTCCTAGAAGTACATCTCCTTAAGTCATATTAATTAGATCACCTTAAACCATGTCCTAATGACATACAAAATCATTGCATATTGAACTTTAAATAATTTATACATTTATATAATTCAACTCAACTATCATGATGTACAAACTATAAATAATACATTTAGTATTTCCCTTCACCTATTTTTCACAATTTGATGTGGTAAACATAAACCCCTACTTTTACCTCCTAAATACTATGCATAAATAGGGGG
This sequence comes from Thuja plicata, assembly GCA_018584345.1. Classification (NCBI taxonomy): domain Eukaryota; kingdom Viridiplantae; phylum Streptophyta; class Pinopsida; order Cupressales; family Cupressaceae; genus Thuja; species Thuja plicata. Next base: position 1,174,252 of record MU225064.1, read on the forward strand.
CATATAGCTACCCTTTAATTTCACCATTCTTAGTACTTGATATAGGCAATTTTTTATTTAACTAACAAAGTGGTTTTGCAAAGTGGAGTTTTTAACAATATATTATAGATGTGTCTATTTTTGGGGCTTTGTTTGACACTTTTGGAAATATTGTTTATTGTCATTTACTTTCTTCTAATTTACCTTGCATATCTGCATACTATCATATGATTACTCAAGTGATGGTTAAATGTAGCATCATAAATTGTACACATTTGCTATGGTGTCCAATTCTAGGTTCTTCTAGTTCTAATTCTAGTGTGTCTCATTATATATAGGACTTCATTGTGTATTTAATTAATAAATTATGATTCCTCTTTTAAATCAATCTCACCAAAATCCTATATGGGCCCTTAAAATTATAGGTGTGTGCTTTAATTCTTTCATCCCCTCAATGATTTCTTGCTCAGCTAGGTAATATTTTAGCATGTGTGGCCTCCCACATTTGATCCTAAAATTCAAGATCAATTTCAAATTCAATTATATCTTCTTAAAATTCTAGACTGTAGGTCCCAATTTGGGCCCATATTGGGGGAAGTAGGCTGCCTCAAGTGGCTCACTCTTTGGAGTATGTTGCCTCATGTACCTCGCTCCCTGTAATCAAGGAACAAATTTAAATAATGTAACATTTATCTTTTAAAAGCTAAAAAATTAAGACCATTTCTACTTTCTCCAAAATTAACACCCCAAAATTCAATGGAGAGGTATAAAAGTAAGTGAACCCCCTCATTTGCAATAGAGGATTAATTTGAAAGACTAGCTCTACAATTTAAATATATCCTTTAAGGTGAAGGTTTGTAAAACAAGGTAAACTCAACAAGTATCAAGCTCTAAATCCCTTTTTCATCATCAACATGGAAACTTCAAGAGATATTGGAGTATAATAGTAAATTACCAACTAATTATCACCCTAAACCTGATCCTTTGGTTGTGGTATGATTTCATTTTACTCTGATATTTCTACATGGGTATGTGAAGGATCATGGTATACCAAGCTATGGCCTTAAGTGGCAATGAAAAATCATAAATTCAGGGTTATTTAACTTGACATAAAAAGTTGAACATCTGATCAACCTTATGTGAAAAAGTTGTAAGAATAGGAAATTGAATGTAGTTTCTAAACTACTAGCCCTTGTCTGAAAAAAAAAAATCTAATTGTTCAATATTTTAGATTTCAATGCAGTAGTACATGAAAATTTTAGGAAAAAGATAAAAAGTACGTGTATGTCTGACCACCTTAATCACAATCAAATGATGATATATTTTCACAAGATAGATAAATATAAGTAGTAGACTCATGCCTGGATGTGACGCATATTTTTGTGTAATTTTTTACAAAATAAATAATTAATTATGAATTTTTTGCTACAACTTATTCAAAATAAAAAAAATCTCGTGTATGACCACCTTAACTAATTCTAAACTTTACAAAATTGTAATTTTCTTTTTCTTATAACAGGCGAAGCATAGAATGTGACGCATGTTTTGGATTTCAAAAAGGCTAAACTATTTGAAAGTTATAGTTATTTTTCAATCAGTTTGTCAATCAAGACTTTAGACATAACTCAATTAGAAAATAAGTAATAATTACTTACCGAACTCTAATTCTGACAACAATTATATTGATGGAAATTTGATAATGTCTTTAAGAAACCCTTTTTGTTTCATCAATTTTGGGTGAAAAAAAGGTCGTCAGCTACATGGTCTATGTCTGTAGATCAGAGGAAATATGGTGAACACATCATTTGGGTTGACCATCCACGTTTTTCATTGGAAAGACAAAACCGAAAGCAAATACCAAGCTTAATCATCTATCCGGTATTATAGGATATCTGATACTATCGGATATCCGATAACTCCCACCCAAATACAACATTTTGATTTCAAACCTCTTTTCAATTTTATGATTTTATATTTTTAGTTTATATGTTATAAATTTTATTTGTTTTAATATTAATATTAGATGGTACAATAGCATTAGTATTATATAATTATTTAAATATTAGTATTGTATTGTATAAATTAGTATTATATTATTATTATTTATCTCTATTGTATAATAGTATAATATTATAGAGAGAGAAAGAGAGATTTAAATATAATATTAATATTAATATTAATATTAATATAATATTAATATTGTTAAAATATAATAGTAATGTAAAGTAAAATAAACATTCAAAATAGGATGAAAATGAAAAGGTTCAAGCCAAATTTGGGTGGGAGATATCGTATATCCGATAATATCGGATGTCTGATAATATCGGATATTCGATATTATTGGATATCCCATATGCTTTACTAGTATCCAAAAGAAAAAATTGATTCTTTGGGTCCTTGTCTGAGAAGCACATTTTTTTGTAGAGAATTTCATGAGAAATCAGTTGTGAAAGACAAAAAAAAAACACTTTTTGACCCTTTTTGTTGGAATCTCTATATTATCAAAGGTTGCATCACCTTTTTGGTCTCACCATGGGGAGTAGTAGTCGTCGAAAGCATAAACAGAAGATGAAGCTCACAAATGAAGAGATTGAAGTGTATAGAGAAATGGATAGGGTTGCCCATCGGAATAAGAGACAAGGTATGTTAAATTTTAATGATGATGTGGGCATAAGTCCACCCTTAAATGCGGTTTCAAGTGAAGAAGAACATGAATTTGAATGATTTATGACAATAATATTGAAAATGAGAATGTAGGGATTGAAGATGAAAATTTAGGTTTTGAAAATGAACGTGTAGATGTTGACAATGGAAGTGTGGACATTGACAATGATAATCCACTATTCGAATATGATAATGGTGCACAAGAACCAAATCAGCATTACACATCTCTAAATTATATGAGAAATGAATTCCCTTATGAGGAAGAAAGACAAACTTCAAATTTGAGACCTTCAAGAACAACAAAATAGTTACTTGAAATTCATGAGAACATAATGAGCAATTTCGATGGCAAGCGATCAGAAAGAACCATTCGGTTGTGGGTTTCAAAACTTTTTGATCAATTTTTTAGCCACAAGACATTGGTTGAGCAATGTCAATTGTTTGTGTAGTTGTTAAAGAGGCAGAAGATGAGACCTATTCTAGCCAAATTGAAGATTAGTGTGAACAAGAAAAAGGAGAGGAATGCTATTATTGTGAGAAATATTTTTAGTGCTCTCAATTTCGTTGGGAAGACTACCAAGGTAAAAGACAAGAGAGATTCTAGGAGGGTTATTATAACCTCCTTTGTAAGTCATCATTTGAGAAAGGCTTGTTTGATGAGACAAACTTGTGTTGACTTGAACCTAAATCGTAAAACTTGGGATACAACACTTGCAAGAAGAGAAACACTTGATGATCCTCTTCAAAATGATACATGGGCTTATGGTGGGAGACTTCCATATTGTGATAAGAAGCTTACCGATGATGTGAAGGATCAAATTAAAATATTTTGGAAATTGAACTCAAGAGTGTCACCAAATGTGAAGGATGTCTTGAAGTTGAGAATTGGCATTCGAGACTGCACCCTGCATCCAAAACATTATTTGGAGGTGAGTCAAACAATGTTGTTCAAAAAAAATTGTGAGACACATCCAACATTTAAAATATCACAAAGAGCTTTAGAATCATTGAAGCCTCTTTTTTGTGTGCCTCTTAAGATTTGAAATACTTGTTGTTGCAAATATCATGTGGAGTTTTCAATGCATCATGAATTGTTACGATCCATTCATTTTACTTTGCATACTAGTGAAATGTCAGAGGAGTGTGGTGCAAGTGCTCTTCCAAAATCATCAAGAGACTTGATAGATCATTTTTATGTCCTAGAGATGATGGATGTTTCTTTTATAGACAATATTTGTTAAATGACAAGTGCTCAGAGTGTGGAGGGCTAGTGAAGTTTGTTTCATGTTTTCATGAGGGATGCGGACATGATTTTGGAAAGATAATTGTCTAAAAAAAGGTATATGAAACTGTTAAATATACATTGAAAAGTAGAGGTGAAGGTTCTAGATGTGGGTTGGTTACAAAAGAATGCAATGTAGCTAATTTTATTTCAGATTTTAGGACGAATGTTTTTAACAAGTATGCAAGGCATAGTCACAGGTCTCAATGGCTGGATCAACAATTCAGGATTTATAAGGACACTTTCCCGATTGGCACTATTATATTGGTCATTGAATTTTCATATAAATATACATTGCAGCCCCAAAATGAGTTGCAAGCTCAATATTACAATTCTATTCAGGTTGCTATTTTGCGCACATAACATATAGACATTCCCCTGATAGTACAAAAGATGACCGGAAGATAATCCAAGAATACTATTTTTATATGAGCGATGATAGACCTCACTCTCACGAGTATGTCTAACATTTCTTTGAGAACTATTTTGAGTGGGTGCAGGAAAATGATATTTATATGGATAGACATCTCATTTGGTCAGATAATTGCACAGGTCCATTAAAAAATGCTCGTATGTTTTATTGGTTATCTAGAATGCATGTAGAGAGAGGTGTACCTCATATTTGGAGATTTTTTTAGGCTTTTCATGGAAAAGGGGAGAATTATGGAGCAGGTGCATGTGTAAAGAGAGCTCTAGTTAAGGAGAAATTGAGGATTTAAGGTGCACAACTCCTTGATGCGTGTTCTATTATTGATTGGTGTACTTTAGCATTGTCACATGGGTGACTCTTGATTCAGCGATGCGTAGATTATTTTTCTTGGTTGAGTTGGGAACAATTGGAGATAGGTTGGATTGTCAAACTGTGAAAGATTCTTCAAAAATGCAATCATTTCAAAGCTCAGATGATAGTACATGAACAATTTGGACATGAGAGTTGGCTTGTTTTTGTCCGAGGTGTCCTCAGTGTGATTGGGATCAATGTGATTCAAGTGAGTGGGTTGATATGTAGGTTCCACATTATCTAACTCCTTTATCTATTACACTCTCTATAATAAATGATGAAATGGATTGTTCACTTGACTATGACCATCTTTCAGATTTTCTACAACTAGGACATGTTTTTGCATTGGTTGCACCACAAGGGAATGATGAGAGATCATATTACTAGTTAGCATGTTGTGTATGAGGAAAGTAGAAACTTGCACAATCAATGACAAATGATGATATGTTCACATATCCAATAGGATCACATGTTGTTGCGGGAACATGGTTGCACACATACATGATTATAAATAATGATATTCCCATGTTTGAAGACTACGAGAAGCACAAATCCATTCTCACGTATTCACACCTTGTTATAGAATCCAATGTTAAGTTGTTGAAACATCAAGGAAAACCAAAGACAAAGGAACTTTGGACTATTAGTACTTCTTATCATGAAGCAATATTGAATACCCTCAAGCAGAGAGATGACCCTTCAGGCACACTTCAGTAGGTAAGTGCAACTCACTGCAAGGTTTTCCATGTTCATTACGGTTACATTGAATACATTCATTGTATTTTTCTACTTTATTTGTTTGAGCCAATAAACTTGGTTTTGTATGTGGATTGTAAGTGCAGTTGGATACATATATGATAGATATGGGAGATTGAGGTGTGCATTTGATTAGTCCAAATATTTTATGATGGTAAACTTCACTATGCATTGGCTAGTCATGTTTTTTGGTTCGTTTAGTTATTTATACATTCATAATCTTTTTGGAAGCCTATAAACTTATTTTCTTCTCATGCCTTCCAAATGCAGGGATTGGAATGTAGATGTCATCTAGTACCATGTGTTAAACTTATACACTTTAGGAGTAGAAATGACCCTTAAAATTTTGATATATAGTTATGTATCTAAGCTTTTGAGAAATTCTAGATCTCAGACTTTTGATAACATTGATATATTTATTCATAATATGTTGTAACAATGATATATAATGATTTTACACCAAAGGTGGTGTGTACAATCAAACTTGTCTAATGATGAAATACATGCAAGAATGCAAATATTTGACAAAAAATTCTCAAGGCTTTGTTTTAAATGTGTTAGATAAGATGTCTTATAAATTCTTGTACAATACAATATAAGGCTTTGTTGAATGTGTTCAATGTAGTAAAGTGTTTGATTTAAATAAATTGGGGTTTATTTTTCCAAATGTGTGTTCAATCATTCACCTATGAATCCCACATAGTATCAAAACAATGTGTGTCCAAATGCATTTAAGACTAATTTCCAATGTAAAACCTATAGCCTTAAAACTTTTGTACCATGATGATATCAATGTCATATCTAGATTGGTGTAGCCTTAATTATTCAGGATCCCAAACTAGTTGCAAATGAAATTTATTTCCAATCCTCAACTCCTCCAATTGGTCTCAAGCCCTCATTCATCCATATAGATTCATACAATTGCAAAAAGTCACAGAATTACATGAAAACTTCATCCGTATAGAACACCTTTTCTAGTTTTAATTCCAAATAACCCAAAGGTACTTGGATATTAATTTGATGATCAAAGAGTACTAGTTGGGGTAGAACTTTTCCCAAAAGGACAAGTATTGAAACATTGGATAACTCCTCTAACTTAGGAACCCTCACTTTGACTTGGAAGGGTTAATTGGGGTACTTCATGAAGGAAGTACCCTTAAAACCTTGAAATCCACCAATATAACACTTGGGATACCTTGGGGCACATGAGAGAATATCATTTATCCTTTTTTGGTTCTTGAAACAATACCCATCAAAAGTTATGGGGAATCGAGCATCTAGTCTATGCTTCTCTGCCAGTCACATACTACTAACAATTTGAGAGAATTAAGAACTGTTCATTGTGGGACCAAAAAATCAGCTCCATAAGCTCCATTTGGCCAGGTAAATGCTAGGGGAGACCTTTCTTTACTCACATAGCATCAAGAATGTTTTGGCACATGTCAGACCGAAGTGTTCCCAAGGTGCACTAAGCCAAATTGGGCAGAAATTTTTCAAGATCCATATATCAGACCTCATGAGAGATATCAAATATTTTTGAACTGAACAAGGACCTTCTTGGGAAGGCCTAAAATCATGTAGCTTGGTTCTGGGAGATTCCACTCGGATTCCATTTGTCAACCCAATCTCGGTTGGTGCAAAAAGTGTCATTGTTGCTCAATTGAAAGTTGCTCAATGGTGCATCTTTCAAACCGTTCATCATGGGACCAAACCATAAGCTCCATTGGCTCCAGTTGGCCAGGTAAACTCTAGGGGAGACCTTTCTTCACTTGTGTAGCATCAATAAAATTCCGGCGCATGTTGGACTGAAGTGTTCCCAAGGTGCACTAAGCCAAATTTGGTAGCAATTTTTGGAGATCCATATCTTGGACATCATGACAGATATCAATGATCCACAAAATGCATAAGGATTGTCTTGGGAATTCCTACAAGCATGTAGCTCAATTCTGAGATATTCCACTCGGATTCCATTTGGAAACCCAATCTCGATTAGTGCAAAAAGTGTCATTGTTGCTTAGTTGAAATTTGCTCAATGGTGTATCTTTCAAACCGTTCATCGTGGGATGAATCCGTCAGCTCCATTGGCTCCAGTTGGTCACATAAATGCTAGGGGAGACATTTCTTCACTTTTGTAGCATCAAGAATGTTCTGGCGCATGTCAGACTGAAGTGTTCCCAAGGTGCACTAAGCCAAATTAGGCCGCAATTTTTGGAAATCCATATCTCAAACCTCGTGAGACATATCAAAGATTTGTGAAGTGCACAAGGACCATCTTGGGAAGGCCTACAAGAATGTATCTCAGTTCTGGGATATTCCTCTCGGATTCCATTTGGCAACCTAATCTTGGTTGGTGCAAAAAGTGTCATTATTTCTCAGTTGAAAGTTGCTCAATGGTGCATCTTTCAAACCATTCATCGTAGGACCAAACCATCAGCTCCAGTTTCCTAGGTAAATGCTAGGGGAGACCTTTCTTCTCTCATGTAGCATCAAGAAAGTTCCAGCGTATGTCGGACCCAAGTGTTCCCAAGGTGCACTAAGCCAAATTGGGTAGCAATTTTTGGAGATCCATATCTCGGACCTCGTGATAGATATCAAAGATCTGTGAAGTGAAGAAGGACCATCTTGGGAAGGCCTACAATCATGTATCTCTATTCTAGGATATTCCACTCGGATTCCATTTGGCGATTCAATCTCAGTTGGTGCAAAAATTTACAGTGTTTCTTAGTTCAAAGTTGCTCAATGGTGCATCTTTCAAACCGTTCATCGTGGGACCAAATGATCAGCTACATCAGCTCCAGTTTGTTGGATAAACTCTAGGGGAGGCCTTTCTTCATTTGTGTAGCATCAAGAATGTGTCGTTGCATGTCAAACCAAAGTGTTCCCAAGGTGCAATAACTCAAAATGAGATTTCAACCCAACAACTCAACTCAAGGTTTCTAATGCCACAAGAGACCTAATTCAACCAAATTCAAAATGAATCAACTAATTGTGGATTTAGATGCTATGGATTATGTACAAAATGCTTGAAATTTTCTAGGAGACCTAATTCACTATTTTAGGACATCAGCAACCTTCCAAAACCCATAACTCCAAAATTTTTGAATCACTTGGTGAACAAATGGGGTTTTCAACACCCTTTATCAATATTGAAAACATATGCAAAGCAAGAGGTAGGTTGTTTTGGACCATACCCTGTTGTTACAGCTTTGAGACCTCAAAAATACACAAAAATGGGAAAAATTACAAAGGAACTAGATCATTAAATTAACCCAAAGACTCTCTCTCTTGGACAGTAGTTAATTATATCCTAAAACACCCAAATATGAAAGGAATTAGTCTCAGACCATTGGGAACATCAAAAGCCCCAAATTAGGCTCCTAAACCCTCCAAAAAGGGCTTCTCCAATCTGGACTCTCCAAGAAAAATTATAACCAAACAAAGGTGGATTCACCATCCTTTCATCATAAGTAAGTATTGCCAATCATAAAAAGTGCTCATGATGAGGCCCAATATGCTACTACAATAGCTATGCAAGCATTTCCTTGTTCCTTAACCCTACAACAGTCATCAAATGGCGATCACCTGCAAGATCTGATGAATTTCCTTGCATATTTAGTGTTAGAAATATATAATACACATGTGTGATTCATCCCCAAGTCATAGTGATTACAAAAAGGGGAGGAATCTCAATCCATTCTTCTAAACCAATGCAAAACTATGCTCTATCAGGGTACAGTCAGAGACTTTCAATGAAAGCTCAATACAAATGAATTAAAAATGGATTTACAAAGGATCTACAACACACATTAATGTATTTTCAATGAATTAGACTCATTGAAACATTCAAAAATCAAGAAATGTGCAAAAAAACTACCACTTTTATTGCTCAAACTTGTTTAGTTTGTACAATCTATGTACTAGGCCATACGTTGTCTCTTCCCTGTCATGGGATGAGCAAATATGATTCCTAGTAACCATATCAAACAACTCAAATCAGTTTTGTTTGATTACAATTACATTTAACCATTAAAGCTCATTTCCCTCCTAAACTAAGTAACCGTTAAGATTCAAATATTTGAATTCTTAACTTACAAATTATTGAAATATAAGCATTCTAGCTTATTTAATTCCACTTCTAGAGTCCAATTGAATCTCCTAGACACTTCTAAATCCTAATTATTTTTGATGTCCTAGCCCTCTACTTGGACTAACAAGACTTCAACACATTTCATTATGTAATCTTTATTGCAAATTGCCATTATTGGCTCTCTAATACACCCCAATTTACCCTTAGGGATGATTTTGTCCTTCTGTCTTTGGCTTGCTCCATGGTGGACCTAGGTGTTTTCATGAGTGCTCCTGCACCAATTAAATTGTTTGATAAAATGCATCAAAGGAATATACAAGCATAAACAAAGCATGTTGAACTGTTTGAACAATGTAAAGAGATTTCATTACATTGACTGCAAGGATTATAAACAAAGCATTAAAAGTACTTTAGATCTATTCAAACATGGTGTAACACCAAAATAATAACATTAATCAAATGAAAGCCAAATCTATAAAGGATCAAAGGTTGTCTCAGTGGGGATGCCATATGTATGAATGAAGGAAATTGAAAACCAAATCAGAGGTTTAGTTATCCCAACATCACAAAAATGGAGTCTTTCAAATAAACACATGTAAAATAAATGTTAAATAACATAAAGCATTTGATAAAACATTAATAAATTTCACTCCTATCTACCATGAATCTTGCAATCAATATTTTGGTTCTCTCAAAAGTATAGCGCACCAGATGGCTAATGGAGAATGAAGATGTAGTATGAAAATAATACATACATACAACACATGAAAAAGATATAATATGAAAATGAACATACATATATAAATACAATGGATGAAAAAGACAAAGATATAGTTTTGTACAAAATGTGGCACATGCCATCTCCAAAAATTTATAGAATCAACATATCTAGATACAATATGGCATACGCCATCTCAAAATGTACCATATGGCATCTCAACATAAGAATTTCAACTACAAATGTTTCTAGGACATCCTATTCTACTGGTGGATGATCAAAGTGAAGTCTCTTTGAACTACTCTTTGGCTCTGATGGATCCTACATTCAAACACAAAAGTGAAACCTTAAGTTAGATTACTTAATTTATATGGTTTCTATAAATAATAAATAATAAATTTAAAATCATAGTCAACAATAATAAATATTTTTTTTTTGAATTGAACTCTCATTTACCTCACCTTTATGTCTCCTCATGCGGTCAAAAGACCTAATATATGTCCTTGGTAGCAAAGGGACAATGCCACCAATGTTGACTCCAGCTTGTATATATGTTGGCGAACATGAGATTGATGTACAACTTATTCTATTTAATGTTAAATCCTTGGTATCAAATACATGTTTTAAATATAACTGAATTAACATTAAAACTTACCTGTGTTGAACTTTCTTTAGGAAATGTCGGTTGGGTCATCAGTGATACAAACCCTTGTCATGGTACCTCCCTCAAACTAGGGGTGACCTACAAAAGTCAAACAGATAATTTTCATACAATCATGACTTGATCATATTAAATATATACTTGATAGTAAACTACACACAAACAAATTTAGAAATATACGTACCGTGGGGCTATCACTATAAATTGAGATGCCTGTGACTCTATCATGGCAAACCGATCTCACGACATTATCAGACACCACCCTCTATCAAATTAAACATATAATTAAAAATGAGTATGCACAAGTGACAAGTATACATGTATGATTAAACAATCTAAAATACTTAATTACCTTCCCCTTGTCAACACCAGACGCCTGAACCCCCTCACATTGCCCCCAGTGGCAACTAGTGAAACCTGCATCAGTATGTAATAAGATGATCATAAAAATTAGAAAATACATGTATACACTATTATAATAAAAGGATACCAATGAGTACATTAAAATGTATGTACCGTGGAAGTGTCAAGTCCAAATGAAATGGTCGACAGTGTGGACCCCTCCACCTATGCCATTTCCTCCTCTATCATCAACTAGACATAAATGAAAGACATGAAAAAACATAAGTGAGCGATCATTATTAGAAAATTATATTAAAAATATGAACATTTAAAATTAAATACAATGTAACAAGTTAATTGTTTACTCTTACCATAATAGTAGGAGTTAATGGCTCTATATGCCCCTGATGCATATCTCCATGGGTTTCTTCAGTGCCTATAGCGTTCTATGTAGTATAGTCCACCTCAAAGACATAGTTATATGCATCACTATCATTCAGGGGACCCAAGCACATATTCTTGCACATAATGCAAGTATGAGGCAAACAACAATGTGAGCTCATGGAGGATGTGGAAGGGCCGGAAGAATCAACATGAGGAGGCAACAATGCCACACTCTGCCTAACTAGTAGATCACTCAAGGTGTGAATGGCTCGAATAGTCTATGAGCTGGCCTTAGAAATAATGTTAGGATGATGCACTGTAGGAGGTGGTGAAATCTCAGGACGAGGGACATATGTGAAAGATTTCACCCATTGTGCCCCTGGCCTATCTTGAGAAGCGCCTAAGCCTACGCCTTGGTTTTGTCTCATGCTCCAATAATTTACTTTGTGAGCGAGCACAAATTTAGCATAAAATTTTCTTATGAAATAGAATGGGACATCCAAATTGTTGTGGGGTGGTCTATCACAACCCATCCACTAGCGATCCCAAAATTTGTCACGTATTGCATCATTTGTGCACCATTTAATTGACAACTTAGTTTTTTTAGGGTCCACTTTTAAACTAGTTTTAGGATCAACAAAAATGTAACATATGTCATGTTTTGTTATATTTAGAACCATAAATTGATCATAGTCAAGCCCATCATCAAATTGGGCGCACATGGATTTGCGCCAAAGAAGCGCAACATTGTGTTGTTCTATGAGTTTCTCCATGCTTTCAATAATGGAGTTCAGCGTGGAAAACGTGGGGCGCAAGGTGGGGATATTCGCATATGTTTTCTAATATCCTCTAAGCTAATTTAGATTGTCTCCTATGAGATCCTATAATGGTCAAGGGTTTGAGAACGGTTGGTCTTCTTAAGGTGGGGATTGTTTTGAGATGGTTTTGGATTGTTCGCGGACTCATTGGGAGGGTTTTTGGATTGGTCTGTATCCATGTTTGATTCAAAAATAATAAAAAATAAAAAATATTAATTTCAGCCCTTTTTTTTATCATTTCAACTCTAGTTTATAATCAATTTTAAAAAACAATAAATAATATCATTTAAACCCTAGTTTTTTTTTTAAAATAGCAAATTTTAATACACAACAAATAACAAGAATGAAACTAATAAATTTCACTTACCTCTTAACTGTAGCAAATTGGATATCAGATCCCTATCTGATATACGATATGAGAGGCCTGGCTACTTCACCATTTTCACAATTAAAATGTTGAACGCAGCTGTGGGCAACAATATATTGTTACTGATGAATATCGGATATTCAATATTATCATATATCTGATAATATAGGATATCCGATAATGATTTATCTTTGGATTTTGTCTTGGCCAAGTGTACTGACACCCAGGCCTACTCAAAATTCAACAAACTTTTGGGTGCACTTTTGGACGAGTGAAAAACTGATTTTTTCACATCGCTAGTTTTTGGCATACCATGATCCTGCACAGACCCACATATAATATTTAGATTTAAAATTTATCATTTTTACTTATATTACTTTATGCACTTTAGAATTTTTTATCATTTAGAGCTTTACTCTAACATACTTGAGTAGATATGTTGGTCATTTTTATGCATTTTAGCTCATAGCAATCTTACACACACTTAAGATTCAATAGCACACACAATTCAACATTTTTGATATCAACTATTTGTGGATGTGGTAATCACAAAAATAGAGAGTTGAATAAGGAAAACCACTATATATCCCGACACACATCAATTTTCAATCTCTCATATTTAGAAATAGGTTTTAGTGAATTTGGTTAGAAGAAAGTAGCTCCAAACACTATCACAAACCCATATCTAAAATTTCTATCTTAGACAATGGAAGTAGGTTTCCTAGGGCACCCTAGTCCTCAGAGAAGATCCCTTGGGGTTAATTATTCCAATCAAATGTAGTTCAAATTTCATGAGGAAACACAAACCTCTAGAAGCCCAAATCCAATAACTTGTCAAATAGATTAGTCTTAATAACTATTCCTCGTGCCTAATTGAGTGCACCTTGAATTGGTTTGGATTCAAAGAACATGTGCATAGTAATATTTCCATCTCATTTTTTGTATCTGCATGGTGATTCTTATCTTTTTTTTAATAGTCATTTTAAATTTTTGAGTGAAAATTCATAGCCTTTTGATTCATCATATCTCTCATCCATAAACAATAAAAGAATAGAAGCCTAAACAATATTAAATTGGCTCTCTTGATTCAATAATTATTCAATCATACTTATGTGTTGGTGGCTTCATATTCTAATGTGATTAAGAAAAGGTATTTTAAACCTAGTTTGTCTACCCGCTTTCCCATCCATCACATCGGGTTGAAGGATTTAATGAAATCAACTTGAAAAATCAGTTTACTGGATGGTAGCCCTCAAAATGAGCTTTCCAACAACTATAGTTTTAATATATATTGATTTTAATATGATTTATTTTTAGTTTTACTAAACATAGGTTTTTCATCAAAAATCAACTTCTCTATTATACACATGAAAAAAAATAGTAAATTGATTTTTTTTATTGAAAAATATTTGTGCATTAGGTATTGATATCCCTTTTCCATCAAACAAATGGTTTTTCACACATATAGAACAAGTCATGCATGATTTTATACACCTATGTCTAAACTATAACTAGTTTAACTTAAAAATTTAAGAAAAAAAAATTTAATAGAACTTTATGAAGACAAATGCAACTGTTAAATATTGGTGTTACAAACTTAAATTAAAAAAGAATCATAATTTTATCCCTTTTAGAAAATGAGTTATACATGAAACCATGCACATCACTCTTTAAAAATGGTGTTTACTATTAAAAACTAGTTATCAAAGGACATGGAAAAAGAGATAAAATTTAATTCAAATATTTTTTAAAAATTATATTTAGAATCTACAACAAAATGCACACATCACTAGTTTGCATCATCTTTGAATTCCTAATGCTTTAGCAACTATACGTATCAGACAGTGAATATTTAGTTCAAAATATTCATTTCAATGTCATGTTTGGCTAAAAAGTAGAGCCCACTATTCTGAGATCACCCATTATATTGAAAGGGTATTTGAGTCCTAATGTAATGTAATTTTTAATTCTCTTTCCCGAGACCTCTCTATTTAGATGGCATGTGATATGAAAGATAGTAAAATTGATATGTCATGTTTACATGACTTGTCATTGGATTCGAGTATAATTGTGTCATTGATATTATTTTATGATTTATGGTATAAATGGTAATATTTAAACGTGGACACTATTCAATTTGTGTATAAAATAAATGTAGGAATTTGTATTGTTGGCCTAAAATAAACTTATCCTTTAGCAAGAGCTAGATATTATCCTTCAATTTTGTAGAACTATTCAAATCTGTAAAATTTTACTATGTTTTAGGTTTCACTTATCAGACCTTCACCCTATGAAATTCATCAACTTTGTGATAGGATTAAGGCTAATCATGGAAACTTAACCACTGAAGGTACCTATTAAGGTATTGCATTGTCATAATATTGTTGGGCTTCAAACTTTGAGTTTTTTTCCTAACAGTCAATCCTCCTATTAGCATGATAAAGAGATTCTCATCAAATCCCAATCCCTAAAGTGTTCCTTAAAGGAATTTTTTCAATTTAAGTGTATTGGGTGTCAAGTTTTAGGATTTCACCTTAAAAACTTTGATAAAAATATGAATGGGGAAACTTTAAACCCTAAAAGGTAATCCCTGATTAGTTCTCTTTCAATATTTCTAGCTCTGATGTTCATTAGGCTTCAAACTTTTGGCTTTACAATTTTTTCGTACATCCTCACCTAGTAATGGGTAAGATAAAGCCCAATCTCTAAAATCTTTCTCTATATAATCATTTTCAAATTTTAAGATTTATCTTTTCTAAGTTCTTATGTTTTTTGAAAGGGTAACCCAAAACCTAATACATGTGTAGTGTCATGGGAAAGGTCAAAGGTTGGAGGTCAAACATTGGGATTTTGACCTAATTATTACCATCCTTAAAGAATGAGTTATATCAAAATCCCAACAACAAAAAATTCACATGTTTGAGAGAGAGAGAGAGAGAGACAGAGACAGAGAGAGAGAGAGAGAGAGAGAGAGAGAGAGAGAGAGAGAGAGAGAGAGAGAGAGAGAGAGAGAGAGAGAGAGAGAGATCCTAATTTGGTAACCTCTTGTATAGGCTTCCCTATGTGTTGAGCATCATCTTTGGCCTAGTAGATTGGATTGGAGGCGACAATGCTCTTTTACTACGCCTTGTCTAAAAAATCAATACTTTCTTTGTCTAGTAGATATTTTTGGGTCCTATCCATCCATCATCAGTATTGGTTTTGAGTATTCCATAAGTATTTTAAGGAAAGATTTAGTAAGGAATTGATCTTAACAAGTCTCTCAATCATATCAATGTGTGGTATCATGAGAGAAAATGATGGGTTTGTTGCAAATTATCTTTTCTAGATAATGTTCCTTATTTCTCATAGGTTTTTCATGGTGTTTCTATCCTACGACTATTCTTTCTTCAATTGGTGCCACCTTTCATATGTAATGGTGACATTATTTTAGTTGTCAATGTTAGTCTCGAGGTCACATTACTGATAGGGGGGGGGGGAGAATCAGTAATCTATTAAATAATCAAAACTTTTCTTTCTTCCAACTTAAACCAACATTCACAAGATTAACCTTAATAACAACAAATAAAAATCATAAGTATCCAAATCCGTCCACAAAATTGACACACATATTTATCTTGTGGATACCCAATAGGGAAAAAACCACAGTGGGGATTAGTACCTAGTAAAGGATGTACTCTTTTGAAGTACGCCCCGTGAGGAGCTTAACCATGTTAAAATTTTACAACATCTCTGTTAGGTGCTACCAGATTAAGGGATTTACCTTAGGCTTGTTAGGACCTTTACCCTGTTAAGAGTAGACTTATTAGAGGACTTTAAACACTTGAAAAAGTGTTACCTTGTTAGAGGATTTACAACAAAAGATCTGTTAGGATCTACCCTATTAAGGGATTTAACCTGCTGCAACTATTACGGAAGAACAGAAAGAATGATATGTAGAACAAAACTACCTCTGCTTGATCAAATCCATTGAAGCACACAATATCTTCATAACATACTTAAATCTTCCCTGGCTTGATCGCAACTAGTACTTTACACCACAATTCTTCAACACATGATCAACAACCTTAACCTTCAACTTCATCCATTATATACTAAACTATTAAGTCTACCACCTTGATCAAACCCTACATTATAATTTCAAATCATTAGGTACTCAAATTGAACATGCCACATATCAAAATTAAATGCACAAAACATTCTTCCAAGACCGTGCCGGCCAATACAATGATTTACATAAAATGTTTTGTCAAGGGGTCAAAAATATTTTGACCAAACACAAGCTTATTCAAGAATCCTCTCCACATGCTAGCATCGAGCAGTTTGAAGCCAAATCATCACCTCCAATCACAAAGAAACATCACCAAATCGTGACTAACTAAATCGATCCTACCACAACTTTAACATTGATCACTGATCAAAGATTTATCACTGGTCACTCAATAACAAAAATAATGTAACATGTTAACAACTCTATCTCTTCTCACCGGTCACTTAGCCTGCACACCGGTCACCCAAATTAGTTGCAGTTGCAACTGTAGCATTTAAATATTGTTTCCAACCATATCCTATGACTGCGTCACAAGATACAACATAGATTAAATGAGAAAGCATTCAAATAATCTATCACCTGTCATTAACTTTTCTAGCAATTGCACTGATAGACTTCAATTGATCACAACTTCCTCATACAATCACTTCAGCAGTAGCGGTCATACATTAGTCATTTGGAGACACACCTAAGTCTCCCCTAAAGATAGAAACCACTAAATCTCAGATCAATCCTTAATTCCTCATAACTATGCTTGACAACATACTAAGAACACAAAGTCAATAATTGACATCAATAACAAAATAATATCTGTATAGTCGAAAAATGGAAGCACATCCATTGTAGACTTGTTTAGCCTTTCGAGTGAGTGGTTTGGGGTCATGACAAGTGCCTTGAATGGGTTCCTGATTGTCGTGCCCAAAACTAGGGCAAAACACACACAAATTTTTATTTTTATTTTAAAAAGGGGGTTCAGAGATACCTAGGGCATAAGATATACAGTTTATCCCAATAAGACTATACCCTCAATAATGTCTGCTTAGGTTATGTTTCTCGAATAGGGTTTCCAATTAACATACGAAAAATGAACTTATTAGTGTTATTCAGGATACAATGTCATCTAGTCGTACAAAGGACTATGGTTATACTACCATCTTCTAAACTTCTAGGGGAATGAGATTACTTACGGAACGTTGATTCGATGATCTATGGTCCTACTAACAAAGGGCAAGTCGATAACTTAATTTAAACCAACTAATTTTATTAATAACATTCTAGTGTTAAACATTTATAAATTGAATAAAATGAACTACGACATTTAATTGATTCATTAAGAATAAGTCTAACATACTAGACCTTTTAACTAATTAATAGTGAAGATCCTATTAGCTAATTATCCAATAATTAATTTGACTATAAGTTTAGCAAGAAGTTATATTACTAGAAGAGTTTGAACATGTTCCCAATAAAACTATTGATTAAATAATTTGATTCATTACCATTTAAGTTTGAACAATAATGCCACTAATTAATAATCAATTTCATTAGTCACCCCAAATAAAATTAATGACTAATAAATATAATTATCATTTAAGGAGCTTATGTCAAAACCCAAATTACACCCTAATCTATCAAATCACTAAGCCTATAACTTAATACACTAATCTATCTAGAAAATAAATTCTAATCCTAACTAATCTCCTAACTAAAGCTACAATATAAAATATAATTTATCTATGTAGAGCTTGCTACTCAATTTAAAATTATACACAAAGAAGAATGGCCTTAATCACTATGACATAACATTCATAAAATAGTCAAGTCAAATCATAATTTAGTCTACTCATCAATTCACTGATCTAAACATATATAATCAAATTCAACCACTTGTTCTAGGTCTAATCCATATCAAAATGTAATCCACACAATATAATCATCATCACATCATAATATCACGAGTCCCTGTCGGGATAACAAAAAGTGTATCAATGTATCAAAACATAAAGTGTCAAAGTGTGATCAAACAATAAAGCTATGATGGGTCGGGGTGAGGCCTCATCTTGACATGGCTTCCCCCCTGTTTTGTCCTTCTGTCCACTCCTGTTTAGCCTAATTTCTGCATTTTGGACTGCAAACTGATGATTCTGGGCTTCAGGGTTAGGGTCGACCTTTTAGGTCTATGTCAACCTCAACTCTAACCTAGGTTAGGGTCAACCTTGACCCTAACCTAGGTCAAGGTTGACCTCGACCTTGACCCAGGGTTTAGATCTCAGGGTCTCATAGTTTTTGGATGTCGGTCTTTGCAAAAAGTGTTTCCCACTTCTGGGTCGACTGTTTCGGGTTCCGAAGTGTCGATTCCTAAATTATATTTAATATAGGTCCTCTCCTAGGGGTAAAATATTTAATGGAAATTTAATTCTCCTATGTCAACCTCCTTAGAATATTGTGCCCTAGTTTCATATAAAAGCAAGCCTTCTCCTCTCATTTTCTCTAACCATCATCAAGCGAACTAAGTCTTCTAATCGTGATCAAGCATTCTTAAACTATCTTCAAGGGTGATTCAAGAAAGCTAAGGAGAAATATTTCAAGCAAGCATTCATCCATTCAAGTATCCATTTTCATGAAGGAGATCCATTGGAGGCCATTGAAGGTTTCAAGCTACATAGTGCCCTTTTGGTGATCTCTGCATCCACCTTCTTCCAAGCCTATTCCAAATTCAAGAACCCATTCAAGACTAGGTGTTGGAGATCTACAAGAAAGAGATTGAAGACATCCTACCTTTCTACATTACACATTTTGAAGCATACTTGTGGATCCAAGGATTCGAATCCTCCACAAGGACTTTTACAAGCAAGGTGAATTTATGCATTTACTTTGTCTATTTCTGCAATTTCAATTACATATATTTGAGGTTAATTCCAAAACCGGAGTTTGACCAAGGAAAACCCCTCCCCCACAACAAAAAATCCTCTTTTTATTGCAAGTACAAGTTTAGAATTGCAGATTTGAGAAAAGATCTGGATACCCTTTATGGATTTCTTTCAGATGGTGTGAAGAGATTTTTTGTTGGACCTATGCAGGTCAGGGTCGACATTATTGGGTCAGGGTTGACATTTGTGGGTCAAGGTCAACCTTTTTCATAAGATGACATCGGAACGGAAAAATATTTCTGGGTTTTGTTCGTCTCTGCATTCCGGTTCGGAATCAACTGTCAGATTTTCCTGAAATAGTCTACAGATCTCAAAAAATAGCATTCTTTGATATGTAACTTTGTAAGGTTGGTTCTTCTTTCTATCCTTTTCAATTACTATAATAAAAAATATTCATTTAATCAATTTATAGAATTTAAGATCCCCTTCTTTGTTCTCTTTTCCAAATAATTGATTCATTTGTGCATTAGCCCTTCTTTTAGGTTGATCAACTTGGATCTCCCATTTGTGCATTTGAGGATAAAAGAGGAACATCTTATCTTCTCCCTAATCACAATTGCATTACTTAATCAATACAATTCAATTTTAAGGAACTGAATACATTCTAAGAAAATCAAACAACAATTAATAAACAATCTCCTTACCCCTTTCCAACATCATCCATTTTATATATTACGTTTTGGTAACAAACATCAAATTCATACGTTACAATATCTTATCAGATCATGTTATCAAATGTTATCATTACATCTCCAAAAATCACGTACCATTACTGCATCAGATATGTCAATAGTAAATACCTTTCTTTTGTAATCCTCCATATGAAATTTTTGTGTACAATATTGTGTGAGTGAGATATGTTTTTGTTGTATCTTTTATGTTGTTTAAATGTTGTTTCAAACATAATTTTTTTTCTAATTGGGTTTCATCTTCATTCTTTGAATGAGGCATTATATCAAGCACTGAAAATCTTCTCTACAATTTCCCATTAATTTGATAGACATTCCACAATGGTTTGATCACCTTTCTCATGAAATATTAGGATAAATACATTTGCTATATCTTCCCATGGTTCCATATTATCAATACCTAATATCATTACCATAAATATCTATTATTACTCCATCCAACCATCCAAACACTTTCATATTCTCTATCCACCATGCACCTACATCCTATCATGGATCACCAAATACATCATAATGCCTCATCATATATGAAATTATCTAGAGTGGATATTGTTCCTCCTACATTCAATGTAGTCCTTTTATATCACATCTAAGCCTTCTCTTTCAACTTTTTGTTAAGCTTATAATTGTTTAAATCTCATCTTGGTTATTTTTCACCCTCCATGAGGGCACAAGAATTCATCATTTAAAGAAGGTTATCACATTACATTTTACAGATATTTATATGAGAATGAAGGCTTATCTAAATTTTTTTTGATTCATATGTGTATTGTTCGAGCTACAAACACATTTTCTTTCCAAGGATGAGTGGAAGAAAATTTGTCTAGATTAATCTTGTATTTATTTATTTTATAGATTTATTTTTTCTTGTTTTAAGCTTTTAAAAAAATGCTTAATGTCCATTAAAATTCTATTTGCTTTCTTTTATTTGTGAAAGGTTTATACCCTCTTTACCCATGGCTAATATTTTTGGCTATTTCTATTTAAAATGTTATAAGAATCAATCTTTTGAAAAACAAAATTAATGAAAAATCATTACTCAACTTCTTAATCAATCTAATCTAGGAGAGTAGGGAAAAGGATTTCATGCATAGAAGAGGAAACATCCAAGGTGTTCTACATTTTAGTGTTTGGAGTTTGAAGTAAGAAACAAGGACGTTGAACAATAAAAGGAAGTGGTAAATGCTAGCTTCACCAAACTTGCAAAATTTTGGCTTGAAATCCTAAGAATTTTTTGATCTAATGCATTTATTTAATTCACATCACACATGGCTCTTCCACTTCCAACAACTAGTCAGCATCACATGTGGATCTTCCACACTTGCATGTAATAACTTTTCAAAATCCACACATTTATTTCAAAATGCACTATACATATTAAGTGGCAATAAATCTTCCCACACCCTCCACAAATAGCTATAACTTGTGCATGACCTCTAGTGCAAGCCATGATGATTTGATAAAATCCAAGGCAAGATGAATGGATTAGAGGTACAAGTGAATTCAAAAGTCATAAGTTTGAAATGCTAGTCAACCAAAGTAGTTTAACTACACTCAATAGTAAAACATATAGTCATCCAGTAAACATGTCATAGTCTAACACATTGTCTTTATGGTAGCATCATAAGAATTGGATTTGACCACTCTAATTTATTGTTTAAAAATGCCAAATTTAAACTTTTTTTAAAAAATTCTTGTGAATGGGGCATTTAAGTTAGGGGAAAAATTTGTTTTGATGTGTTAATGATTTTCAATAAATCCTTGTATTTTCATCCATTAAAGATAAAGGGTGAGACCCCAATTGAAAGGATGTGAATTTCCCCTCATAATTAGAGCAATTATATTCAACATTTTCTTAGAATTTCAACAAGTTGTTGGAATACTTGATTTTATCTCTCCTTAGTGCATTTTTTATGAGTGTAGATGCATTAAAATAAGTTATGTTTACATTAAATTAATTGGGGATTATTTTAACAATGATAGATCGAAATTGGGCACACTTTTTTTAATCTTCAAAATTTAATGTTCTCCTATTTCCCATGCATTGTATATTGATATGTATCTTATAAAACACATTAAGTTGGGTATGTGCAGGATCACGGTGGGCCAAAGTAGGCCCTTAACTGGCAATGAAATTTTAGAAAAAAAAATTTAGGCAACTCGGCGTAAAAATTTAAATAAGTTCTCAACCTTATATAAAAAATGTAAGAATTAAATTTATAGCAAACTGAATATAGTTTCTAAGCTACTAGTTATTTATTTTAAAAAAATCTATTTGGTGAAGATTTAAAATTTCAATGCAATAGTACGGAGATTTCAATTAAAAATATAAGAAGTAGGTGTATGTATTGTTACAGTAATAAAATCTTTTGCTTATTAATTAAATCATTTTGAATTAATATTTAAGCCACTTATTATCTCTTTAGTGCTTAAGCTAAACTTAGGCATAATAATAATTAATTTATTATTATTTATTATTTATTATTTATGCAACCTAGGGTTTCTCCTTTTAAGGTTTTGATCTCCTTTTTATAAGGATTGATTTCTCTTATACTTTTTAATATTATAGACCAACAGTCGCAACTTATAACTCCACCTTTTTTTACAATGAGAAAAATAAAACCAATGGAAGACCAAGAGTCACAACTTAGAATTCCACAAAGATACCCCTCTTCGAATTTGAACCAAGGTCTCCACAATGAGAACTCGTTGCTTCAACCAAATAAGCTAAACCCCTTGGACTTGATCTCTCTTGTAATTAATAACTTCTTTTTTCATAATATATTTTTTCCTTTGGCATTTAGAGCCATCTTTTATGTACTTTTCTTTTTCAAGTTCTTTGCCTCTTTCATGATAGATTATTTTCCTGAAGAAGATCACTGGGTTCTCTGTGAGCTTGGTTTCTGAAATTCTACATGGTATCAGAGCTTCAGATCTTCATATTCTTGTTCATGTTTTGAGGGTTCTTACATTTGAAGCAAGGTTAGAAACACTTTGGGCCCGATTTTACCTCATAGTTGAGTCCAGAACGCTTGTGATAGACAAGACCAACCTTTTGTTTGTTGATTTTGGACTCCCAAAGCCTTCTGTGTGGGGGTTTCAATTTAAGATTTTTTGTGATTTTTGGTGTTTAGGGGGTACCTATTTTTGGGAGCATTTTGGGCCCAAAAGGACCTCATCATCACGCTCGGAAGGCCCAAAAACCTATATTTTCATATAAGGTTTGTCAGTTTTGGCATTCATGACCTCTGGAGAAAACATTTGTCCTCTTTGTCTACAGTCATACATACATGATTTTCAAAAAAGTTAAAATTTCAAATTTCAAATAAGAGCCACAAAAATTTTGATTTTTTTTTAAAGTTTTTTTCAAAAAAACTTTGGTATTTTTTCCAAAAAATATTTTTATACATGAGACTCATTTTTTAAAAACATGTTCGTACATTTTTAAGTACGCTTGCATATGCAGGTTTGTATGCCTACATGTATAGGTAGTGACATCATCAGTTGATGGTCAAAATTTGACGGTCATCAGCATGTCAACTAGTTTGATCTTTTTGCCATAAAGAACACCTTGTGGTTTTTTGCTCATACCTTGAGCATACGGTATCAAAATTTAGCAAACAAGATATTGTCAATAATCTGAATCCAAGACCATGTTATAAATAACTGAGAGGGGGGGGGGGGTGAATCAGTGGCCTCAAAAATATTCCAATAAATCAACCCAAAAACTTAGTACCACAATATTAAGCCTCTAGTTATATTCAGTCCTACAAGATGTATGCCTTCAAATATACTTATCAAATAACTACTAATTAGAGTTATCTTTTAAACCTTATTCTTTATGTTTACCGAATAGCAGTCTTTCATTTACCAAAAAATAGTAAATTGCTTAGTGTATACCGATCAATCCAGATTAGTTATGTATAATGAAAAACACTAAAGTAATGACTCATTAACACATTGACACATGGATTTTTAATGTGGAAACCCTGTTAAGGGAAAAAAACAATTGGGAACGATAACCCAAAAATTTCACTCTTCTGAAGTGATCTTGGTGAAGAGCCAACCCTGTTAAAGGTTAGAAACACACTGATAGGTGTGACCTTGTTAGACAATTTAAAAGATTAGTTTGTCACTTGATATCGGGCATCTATATGCTACCTTCTATGAACAAACCCAGTGTAGTTTGTCAAATGGTATCTGGAATCTCATGCTATCTTCATGATCAAACTTTTTTATACTCCTTGGGATGTATCTCAATATAGAAAGGATCTTCAAATCCTACTCAGTTAAGAGACTTTATGAATCAATGGTTAAACTTAAACAGTAAATGATCTATTCACATATACAAATTATACTTGCAGATTTTTAGATCTATTGTAAGTTCATTAAACCATTCTATTCAATACATCTTTTCAATACCTTTACTCCACTTTTTTTTCTCCTTGGTGATGCTATGCTCTGTTTCTCGATGTCCATAGAAATATTTAGCTCTTTCCTTAGCTTGATTGATTAGGACTGTATGGATTTGTTCTTCATCAGTTTCTCTCCAGCATCCTCCTTTTTATTCACTCCCCTTAATTCATAATTAATTAAGTTGTCTCTTTATAGACATGATATCACCATTTCTCTCTTCTTGATTTTCTTGTTCTTTGTGTAATCCGCAATCTTATCCAATATTGATTTAAAGAAGAACTCCTATTTTATCTCATATAAATATTCTTGCCAACTAGATAAAATAGCTTTAAATCTTTTACTTATCTTTAGATCTTCTAGCTAGATATTTTGTCATTTCTAAACTCTAGTTAACTTTGGTGTTTTAACTCTTTGATAGCTTCGATCAACACTTCAGTTCTCCTCAGGCTTCTCTGTCGATGTTGTCTGTCCTTTGGACTTCATTGCAAAGTTCTTCTCGTTGGTTAACACTGTAATTTTGGCCATCAGTAATTCTTGTGATTCTTCTCTTTGGTAATGCTCATTGGTTTATTTTCTCGAGCATCACTGTGACTTAGCTTTTGGTTATCTCTATCCATTGGGTTCCACTAGCCATCAGTGTTTGAAGTCGCGTAGTGAATTCTTATCTTTTATGCATTACTGAAAGCATAATATTTATCCCTCTGATTCTCTGAATTCTTTGACACTTTGATTATAACCAATTAGATTATATTAAGTTGACATCAATGACAATACAATCCATTAACTAATTTAATGTCTTGCATTACCTTTCTGCATTTCGGTGATCAACTTAACATCTTCAAACATTCAATTGGTTACATTTCATTAATATCTCCCTTTGGCATTGATGGCAACACACTACATTATTACTAATACAATATGAAATATAACAGTTTCATCAATATTTCCTATTGTAACTATTACAAATGTTTGGTTCTTGATAAGCTCAAATAGCTTAGATTTGTTTCTTGTAAAGTGGGCTTCTTCAATATTTAATCCCTTCACTGGATAGATGTAGCAGCTTCTGTCTTTTTTTCTGATATGTGCTATGCCTTGACTATTCCTCTTCTTGATAATCTCTTTTTCCTTTGACAACAATCTCTCCCTTTGTTACTTCTCTCCATTAGATGGATATTCCATATGTAATCTCTCCCTATGGATAAAGATTAACTTTCCCTTTTGAGTCTTAGGAACTTCTCTTCATGGATAATGATATAATCTTTTCCTGATAATGAGATCATCTCTCCCTTACGATAATGATAATCTTTCTCCCTTTGACAACAATGCAAAACAATTTTCTTCTATATCATCTTCCATCGCTTAATATATTCCTTGAATTTCCCTATCCATCAAAAATATATTGTCTCTTATGTTCGGTGCAGATTTGTACCTTGCTATGTACAGATGTATATGTTGGTGTTCATCTCAGTGCTTGCATCAAATGAATGATATTTTGATTGTGTTTAGGCTGATGCAGCCTCCTAGTCAACTTACTGACTGATAGACAAGGGTTGTACCCCTAGTCTTTGTCTCAAGTACTCAAATTATCTTTCAGTAATGGCTTAGTGAATATATTAGCTAATTGTTCCTTTGATTCAAAATATTATAGTATCACCTCTTTTACTTGTAGTTTTTCTCTTAAATAGTGATACTTGATAGAAATATGCTTATTCATAGCATGCATGAATGTATTCTTAGAAATGTTAATTGCACTAGTATTATCACAATATATAATCACTAGTTCAAGAATCTTCATATTCATACCTTCCAGCAACTGTTTGATCCATGCAATATTGGAGCAATTTGCAGAAACAACCACATGCTCTGCTTCTACAGTAGACTGAGAGATGCATCCTTGCTTCTTGCTGATCCATGTGACAAGTATGTCACCCATGAATAATGCTCCTCTAGTTGTTCTCTTTTGATCATCAATGTTTCCAGCCCAATCAGAATCTGTATAGACTTGTAGCTCAATTTTTCCTTCTCTTTTATACCATAGTCCATATTCCTCAGTATTCTTTAGATATCTCAGAATTCTCTTGATAGCAGTCATATGTGATTCTTTGGGATTAGCAGAGAATCTTGCAACTATTCCAAATGCATGTGCTATATCTGGTCTGGTATGAACAACATACATTCGTTTTCCAATCATTGATCTATACAATGTCTGATTTACCTCATTTGATTTGTCTTCTTTTGTCATCTTACATCTGATAGCCACAGGTGTTCCAACTAGCTTGGAATCTTCCATCTTGAATCTTCAACACTTCCTTGATGTATTTGAACTGAGTAATATATATGTCTTCTTCTTGTTGAAGAATCTGTAGAGCAAGAAAGAATTTGATCTCCCTAGACATAGACAATTCAAATTATTTTCTCATTTCATTATCAAAGGATTTGCATAACATTTCATTTCCCCTAAAAATGATATCATCAACAACTATTTCAGAAATAAGAATATTACCATCGGTATCTTCTTTTAAGTACATATTTCTATTTTCACTTGTTCTTACAAATTCAATGCTAATGAGATAGGAGTGAAGTCTTTCATACAAGGCTCTAGGTTCTTGTTTCAATCCATACAAGGCCTTATGTAGTCTACATACCATGTTCCTCTTGTCTGGATCAATAAACCCTTCTGGTTGTTCAATGTATACCTCTTCTTCCAGTATTCCATTTAAGAATGCAGATTTGACATCCATCTGGTATACCTTGAATTCTTTGAATGCAGCATAAGCAAGTAATAGTATAACTCCTTCTTGTCTAGAAATGGGTGCAAAGGTTTCTCCATAATCAATACCTTCTCCTTGTGCATACCCCTTGCATACTAACCTTGCTTTATTTCTTGTGACTTCTCCATTCTCATTCAGCTTGTTTCTAAATATCGATTTGGTACCGATGATATTCTTGTCATCGGGTCTCGATACTAGTGTCCATGTATTGTTCTTCTCAATCTATTCTATTGTGTCATTCATAGAACTGACCCATTCTTCATTTTCAAGTGCAGTATTAATGGATTTAGGCTCAAAATCACAAAGTAAACATCTAGTGTTTACTGACTTACTTCTTGTTCTCATTCTAGCCTTCTTGTCTCCTATGACTTGATTATGTGGATGATTTATTCTAACATACTTGGCAAGATTTGGTTTAGCTCTGTGTCCATCAATTTGATCATCTTCTTAACCTTCATTCTAATCTCCATCACTTGGTACATCATCTTGAGTATTATTTTAATTTTTTGGTAATTGTACCCTAATGCTCAGGTGCAATGTTTTGTTGCTTAAGAGTGATACGCTATTTCACAAGTAGAGTGTCAGGTTCTTCAGTATAAACAAACTTGTTGTGGTCCTCTGCTTCTCTTCTACTTTCCTTATCATTCTTTTCTACAAATTCATCTATATTTACATTTGCACTTTCAATGATCTTGTTAGATGACTTGTTAAGATATTTATAAGCCTAGAAAGAGACCTTCATCACTTTTGGAGTCAAGATTTCCATTTCTATCACCCTTCAAAATATAATACTGACTACCAAAGATTCTGAAGTAACTTACATTGGGTGTGTAACCATTTCAAAGCTCATTGGGTGTCTTCTTTGTGTCCTTCTTCAATTGTACTATGTTCAATGTGTAGACAACAGTACTGATAGCTTCCCTCCAGAAAGTTTGAGTGATGCTTTTCTCATTCATCAATGTTCTTGCACAGTCAACAATTGATCTATTTCTCCTCTCAGCAATTCCATTTTTATGTGGTGTTCTCGGTGCAGAAACCTATCTTTTAATTCCATGCTCATTACAGAAATTAGTGAATTCATCTGAGATAAATTTGCCTTCTCTATCTGACCTTAAGCATTTCAATTTCTTATCACTTTGTTTTTCTACCATAGCCTTATACCATTTAAACATCTTGAATGCTTCTGATTTATCTTTTAAGAACATAAATTTCATCATTCTAGAATAATCATCAACAAAGAGAATGAAATACATATCTCCATAGTAACTCTTTGTCCTCATGGGTCCACATAGATCAAGATGGACTAATTCTAGAATTGCATTAGATGTATGGGCTTTACTCTTAAAGCTAGAATTTGTCATCTTACCTTTTTGATAGTTCTTGCACATGATATGCTCGGGCTTTATCATGCTTGGTAAGCCTCTGACTTTTCTTTTATTGCTTATTTTTATCATGTTGTCAACATTCACATGACACAATATTTTGTGCCACAACCATATGTCTTCATTTCTATCCATTAAAAAAATGGTGTTAATATCATCAAGATAGAAAAGGTTACCTTTTGTCTACTCACTAGTTCCAATCAACCTTCCTGATTCATTGAAGATCTTTTCCTTCTTATTCTCAAATGCTACTCGGTGACCTATATTGTTTAGCTGTGAAGCACTTAATAGATTATAATTCAGTCCTTTTACCTAGTAAGCATTTTCACATTTGATCAAGTTATTCAACATTAAGGTTCCTTTACCTTCAACTAGACAAGGTGTGTCATTACCCATTCTTACTGAACCACCATTATAGTATTCAAAAGTTTCAAAAAATTTCTTATCCCGTGTCATGTGGTGAGTGCAGCCACTATCTATGATCTAAACATCATTCTTACTAACCTTAGATATGAGTGCAGTTTCTACATACCTTTCTTCTTCTTTGTCTAAATCATCCTTCATGGCTACAAATACCATCTAAATGTCTTCTTCAGATTCAGTGTCAGTATCATCAGCTCTCTTCTCAGTTAGGTAACAAGATTTCTTTCCTTTTTCCTTGTATTCTTGGGTATCTCTTTTGTCAGATTGTCAGTTGCTTCGGTAATCTCTATTATCACCTTAGTCAAACTTCTTTTCATAAGTTCTGTCATTACATTTGTTATCTCTTCTTTTGTTAGGACATCTTGCAACAAAGTGTCCAGCCTCTTTACAATTAAAATATACAAGTGGTAATTTACCTTTGTATCTACCTTTGCCTCTTTGTAGTCTTCTTGACATTAGTACTTCAATCTCATCAAGTCCTTGATCCTCATTATCACTTTCACTATGATTTTTAATAGTGTGTCTATGACTTGACTTATTTTCAAAAAAGATTTGAATGCAGACTCTATAGATGGTAAGACACTATTATCAAAGTTATTAATCTCAAATGAAATCAGTCTACCAATCATACTATCTAGAGTAATTGTATTGTTTCCAACTACTCTCATTTCTTGAATAGCAGATACTCTAATAGCATATATAGGCAGTAAGGTTCTAAATATTTTACTTACCACTGTCTCCTCTTCAAGTACACCTCCAAATCCTTGGACAGAATTGACTACATCTTTGATTCTATAGCTATAATGAGTGATATTTTCTCCTTCTTTCATTCTTAGGTCATCAAACCTCCCTCTTAGGCTTTCTCCCTTGGCTCTTAGTACATTAGCATCTCCTACATGTACTAGCTTTAATTTTTCCCACATTTGCTTTGCAGAGGTGCAGGTTTTGACATCTTCAAACTCAACATCAAAGAGTGAGGAAGCAAGTTCTATCATCATGCAATTATGCTCATGCTTTTCTCTCAATTACTCAAGAGTATGAGGTCCTGTAGGCAACACATATTCAATATCAAGGTGTTGAGTAACATCAATACCAATACCTGATATGTGGAGTCTTATTTTGCTTTTCCATGATGCAAAGTTGTCTTTATTCAACTTGGGCACATCTTGTTTGTTCATCTTGTGATCTTTTGCTTCAGTTGTTAAACTCCCTTTCTAAGCACACAAGCTCTGATACCAACTGTTAGAAATAACTGAGAGGGGGGTGAATCAGCGGCCTCAAAAATATTCCAATAAATCAACCCAAAAACTTAGTACCACAATATTAAGCCTCTAGTTATCTTTAGTCCTACAAGATATATGCCTTCAAATATACTTATCAAATAACTACTCCTTAGAGTTGTCTTTTAAACCTTATTCTTTATGTTTATCAAATAGTAGTCTTTCATTTACCGAAAAATAGTAAATTGCTTAGTGTATACCAATCAATCCAAATTAGTTATGTGCAATGCATAAAACTAAAGTAATGACTCATAAACATATTGACACATGGATTTTAAATGTGGAAACCCTGTTAAGGGAAAAAACCACCTGGGACCGGTAGCCCAAAATTTTCACTCTTCTAAATTGAGCCTAGTGAAGAGCCAACCCTGTTAAAGGTTACAAACACACTGTTAGGTGTGACCTTATTAGAGGATTTAAAAGATTATTTTTTCACTTGATATCGAACATCTCTATGCTACCTTCTATGACCAAACCTAGTGTAGTTTGTCAAATGGTATCTGGCATCTCATGCTATCTTCATGATCAAAATTTTTGAAACTCCTTGGGATGTATCTCAATATAGAAAGGATCTTCAAATCCTGCTTGGTTAAGAGACTTTATGAATCAATGGTTAAAATTAAATAGTAAATGATCTGTTCACATATAAAACTTATACTTGCACATTTTTAGATCTATTGTAAGTTCATTAAATCATTCTGATCAATATATCTTTTCAATACCTTTGCTCCACTTTTTTTTCTGCTCGGTGATGTTGTGCTTTGTTGCTTGATGTTCACAAAAATATTTAGCTCTTTCCTCAGCTTGATTGATCAAGAATGTATGAAGTTGTTCTTCATTAGTTTCTCTCCACCATCCTCCTTTTTATTCACTTCCCTTAATTCATAATGAATTAAGTTGTCTCTTTATAGACATGATATCATTGTTTCTCTCTTCCTGATTTTCTTGTTCTTGGCATGATCCGCAATCTTAGCCAATCTTGATTTGAATCATAAGTCATGTTTTATCTCGTAGAAATCTTCTTGCCAACTAGATAAGAAAACTTTAAATATTTTACTTATCTCTGGCTTTAACTTGTCGATTAAAACAATGTTAACAACTAGTTAGGTCTATCTTTAGCTCTGCTAGCTAGATATTTTGTCATTTATGAACTCCAGTTAACTTTAGTGTTTTAACTCTTTGATAGCTTCGATCAACACTTTAGTGATCCTCAGGCTTCTCTGTCGGTGTTCTCTATCCTTCAGGCTTCACTACAAAGTTCTGCTCGTCAGTTAACACTGTAATTCTAGCCATCGGTAATGCTTGTGATTCTACTCATCGGTTTATTTTCTTGGGCATCATTGTGACTTAGCTTTTGGTTATCTTTGTCCATCAGGTTCCACTAGCCATCAGTGTTTGAAGTCACCTAGTGAATTCTTGTCGTTTATGCATTACTAAAAGCATAATCTTTATCTCTCTAATTCTCAGAAGTCTTTGACACTTTATTTATAACTGATTAGATTATATCAAGTTGACATCAATGAAAATACAATCCATTAACTGATTTAATGTCTTGCATTATCTTTTTGCATTTTGGTGATCAACTTGACATCTTCAAACATTCAATCAGTTACATGTCATCAGACCATTCCACAAACATGGGTGTGGTTTTCTTATTTTTTTGTTTTGCAAGGTTTTCTGCCATTCAAAGTTAGGGTTACTTTTTGCACTTTTGGGGCCATAACTTGAGCAAACAGGCTCCATTTTTTGACTTATATACATAGTTGGAAATCTATTAGAATCCTCTACATAGATATTTGGTCTTCTTTTGTAGGCTTTTTTTTATCAAGTATACAGTATTCTCAGAATTATTTATTTTCACATTTCCTGACTATCCAGTTGTAGGAGGGTTTGTGTATCTTATGGTGGGGGGTTTCTCTTATTGATATTCAGTATGGAGAATTCCACTCCATCTCCTTATCCATATTTTCAATCTGGTGAGTCTTCCTCCAAGACAAAGCAGAAATCAAGTGATCCATGCAGTTTCAGTGGCAAGAAATTTCTTTTAGACGAGGCCATGAAGCAACATCATGTTTCAACTCCTCCATCTTCTTCATCACAAAAAAAAGGTCATGCTCTTTCTGCATGGGCCTTTCCTCCTTCTTCTTAACCTTAGTGAGACACAGGTTTAGTGACCCTGTCATTCCTCTCCTTTGTCAGCATTATAGGGGGTTCTCCTATTTTTTCTAATTCTTCCTTTGGTTCTGCATGTTGATCAATATTCAGACTATTGGTACCTATATTTTTAGGTAGCTTTTTTGTTCTGCATGGTTGAGTAGTGTCATTGGGGTCACTCGTGCAAATTTATGTGTCATTTGTATCTTAAAATACCAGATGTTTGCCTCTATTTTCCATCTGTTCTTCTTTCAAGTAGTGTTGTTGGGGGCACTTGTGCAGATTGTTGTCTTATGTATCTTCGCCTAACAATATTCTACCTTTGTTTTCTATCTACTCAATGTCTGACTAGTGTCGTTGGGGGAAATCATACAATTGATCCTGGTCATCATCTTTTAGAGGATTTTTTTCATTCAACATCATAATAGTCATCATTCGACAGGTGTCTACAACTTGTTCTTTGAGGGTGTGCTTCTTGTTCCTTTTTGTTGGGACATCTTTTTTTGGAGACTTCGTGTTCTTCCTTTATGCATTTTTTTATTTTCCACATGCTTTTATCTCTTTTTGGAGAGGGATTTTTCCCATTAAGTTTTCTCCCTTTCTCCTCTTTACAAATATTTCTTGTACTTGGGTACCTGATCAGGCCTTGTTGTCAGGACTCATTTCCTTCTTTCAATATCTTTTTCTCTAGGTTTTAGCTTCTTCCTAAGTTTCTCTTAAGGGGGCATGTTAGAGTAAAAGGCATTTTTCTTATTAATTAAACCATGTTGATTTAATAATTAAACCACTTATTATCTCTTTAGTGCCTAAGCTAAACTTAGGCATAATAATAATTAATTAATTATTATTTATTATTTATGCAACCCAAGGTTTCTCCTTTTTAGGTTTTGATCTCCTTTTTATAAGGATTGATCTCTCTTGTAATTAATAACTTATTTTTGCATAATATATTGTTGCCTCTCACATTTAGAACCATCTTTTTGTGTATTATGCTTTTTCAAGTTCTTTCCCTCTTTTGTGACAGATTATTTTCTTGCAGAAGATCATTAGGTTCTCTATGAAGTTGGTTTCTCAACTTCTACATGTATGACCACCCTAACCACAATCAAATGATAATATTTTTTTATAAGATTCTAGATATAACTAGAAGAATCGTATCCCAATGTGGTACATATTTTTTGTAATTTTTTTCCAAGTAAATAATTAATTATTATTATTATTACTACAATTTTTTTGGAATATAAAAACCTGTATGTCTGACAACCATAACTTTGTAAAAAAATTATAAATTTCAATTTTTTAAAACCCTATAGTATGCAAAGCATAGAATGTGACACATGTTTTGGACTTGAAAAATGTTATACCATTTGAAAGTTATAGATATTTTTCAATCAGCCTATCAATCATGACTTTAGACATAATTCCATTAGAAAATGAATAATATTTATTTATTAAACTCAAAATTAGATAGAAATTATATTGGTGGAAAGATGAGAATCTCTTTAAGAACCCTTCTTGTTTCATAATTTTCTGGTAAAAATGTCATCAGTGACATGGTCAAAGTCTAGAAATGCAAGTAAAGTCTTGTAAACACATTTTTTGTGTTGACTTCCCAGGTTTGGCATCCCCATGCCAAATCTCATAGAAATCCTGATGCAAATTCCAAGGTTGCAGATTTATGTGAGAGACATCAAATATGACATACATATTGTATATCTGATACATAGATCAAATATCTGATGTGTTTAGTATATTATTATACTATATAATATGTCATATAATATTATAATACTATACTATCCTATGTAATATAATACCATAAGTATATTATAATATAATTAATATAATACACTATAATCTATTATAATATATAATAACTAATATTATTATATTACTATTGTGTGTATGATGTTATATATTTTATTTAATGTAGAAACCTTATGTTCAATACTCTCTCTCTCTCTCTCTCTCTCTCTCTCTCTCTCTCTCTCTATTCCCTTCTCACCATATCCCCTTCTCTCTATATCTCTACCTTTCCCTATACCCTTATATAATGTGTATTATATTATTATGAATACATATATGTATTATATATATGTAATACATTATATATAATGAATTATATTTGTAATCATTATATAAGTAATGCATTAAATAAATATAATTCATAATATATGTAATGTTTTACATATATTTCATTAGATGTGTATATCAATATTTAAGTGTTGGATATCATATACTAGTCTGATATCTGATACCTTTTCACAAAGATTCCAATGGAAAATTCTTGGTGCCCTTGTCAAATTTTTGTGACCATGTTAAAAATATTGAATATCAGAATAGTATTGGATATTTGATATTAGTCTGATATTTGACACTCGGGAAACACAAATAGGGTTAGTGGGCCATTTTGTGCTTTCCAACGGTCCCTGCATTTATTTTACAGGTGACAAACATGCATTTTTGAACAAAAAGAGACAAAATCATATTGTTTTGAGAACCTTCTTCATAAATTTATAATTGGCAATAATTTGTTATCATGTTTTTGGAGGTATAATAGGGAGAAAAAGTTGTCAAAAGAAAAAATAAAATAGAAAGCTTACAAAAGACTAAATTGAAGCATATAGAGAAAGAGATAGAGAATGTCATAGTAAAAGAGACAAGGTATGCCAAATATTAGTGAGTGTGACACCTTTGGTCCACTCGTAAATGTTATTTCAAGTGATATGAAATAAAACCTAGAAACACTAAGTTGGGAAAGAAATTGGTGAAATTGATATGGGTAATGTTGGAATTGGCATTGAAAATGAGGTTGATTAACCAAATATTGGAATTGGCATAGAAAATGTAAATGTTGGAATTGTCATAAAATATGATTTTGATGAACCAAATGAAAATTATATAACACCAAATTACATGAGAAATGAAGTCTGATATGTGGAAGAAAGTTAAATTCCAAATTCAATATCTTCAAGAACCCCAAAATGGTTACTTGAAATTGATGAGAACATTATAAATCTTTTTGAAGGAAATAGATCAACAAGTACCATTTTGTTGTGGGATACAAATATTTTTAAATTTTTTTTAGCAATAAGACATTGACCAAGCAATGCCAACTTTTTGTACAATTTCTAAAGATGTAACAGATGAAACCTATGCTACAGAAATTGAATATTCATGTAAACAAGGAGAGAGAGAGAGAGAGAGAGAGAGAGAGAGAGAGAGTATTATTATCAAAGAATAGTTTAATGCTCTTAATTATATTGGACAAAATAGAAAGGAAAATAATAAGAGAGCCTGTTAGAGGGTTATTACAACCTCCTTAGTAAGTCATCATTTGAGAAAGGATCACTTTATGACACAAACTTGTGTTGATTTCAACATAAATCATAAAACTTTAGATAGAGAACTTGCAAGAAGGGAAAGACTTAAATATCCTCTTCAAAATTATACATGTAATTTTGGTGGGAGGTTTTTGCATGTTGATAAGAAGATAAATAACGTTAAGAATGTCTTGAAGTTAAGAATTGGAGATCAAGACCGTACACCACAACCTTAATTTTTTTAGAATAAAGTCAAATTGTGTTGTTCAAAACAAATTATGAGACACATCCAACATTGAAAATATAACAAAGGGATTTTGAATCCATCAAGCCATTTTTTTGTGTACCTCTTAAGATTTGAAATACTTGTTGCAAATACCATTTGGATCTTTCAGTGCATCATGAACTATTGTAATAAATTCATTCTAGTTTGCATACTAATGAAATGCTATAGGAATTTTATGAAAATAAACTTCCAAAATCATTGATAGAATTTCTAGATCATTTTTACGTCATAGAGATGATCATGGTTGTTTATCTATAGAAATTATTGCTTAAATGATAAGTCCTCACAATATGGTGACTTGTCAAAGTTTGTTTCATGTTTTCATGAGGGGGAAAAACATAAATTTGGAAAGAAAATTGTTGAAAAAAGATACATGAGATGCTCAAATATACTTTTAAGAGTGAAGGTAAAGGTTCTAGATGTGAGTTGGTTAACAAAAATGTAGTGTTGCTGATTGTATTTCAGATTTTAGAGAAAAACATTTCTACAAGTATGCAATTAATAGTCATAGGACTCAGTGGGTGGATCAATAGTATAGGATGTGTAAAAATTCTTTCCCAATTGAAAATATTATATCAGTGGTTGATTTTACAGAAAACTACACATCGCAACCACAAAATCAGTTGCAAGATCAGTATTACATTTCCAGCCAGATTATTATTTTTTCTACACAACATATAGGCATACCCATAATAATATAAAATAGGATATGAGTATAATTATATAGTATCCTTTTTATATGAATGATGATATAGCTCAGTCCTCTTAGTATGTGCAACATTGTTTTGATATTATTTTTGAGTTCTTCCAAGAAAAAAAATATTGTACTGGATAGATATCTCATTTGGTCAGATAACTGCAAAGGTCAAATCAAGAGTTATGGCATTTCCATAGATTTCAAGTCTCATGATATCCACCATAAACTTGTGTGAGAGAAATATATCACCTCACTATGATATCAGGAGTTATGGCATATCCACGAATATCAAGTCTCATGATATTCACCATAAACTCACCCTTATGGTATGCACATCGATATCAAGTCACATGATACCTACCATAAGGATATTAACTCATGACACATCCAAGGATATTAAGTCACCTAACATCCACAATGAATATCTTAGTTTTATCATTCATCACGGCTTATTCATAGATATCACGTCTCATGATATCCAC
This sequence comes from Thuja plicata, assembly GCA_018584345.1. Lineage (NCBI taxonomy): Eukaryota > Viridiplantae > Streptophyta > Pinopsida > Cupressales > Cupressaceae > Thuja > Thuja plicata. The sequence goes on from MU225064.1 coordinate 1,211,975, forward strand.
CATATCAATTTTATATTATTTAAGAGATATCAACCATCATGACATGTCCACGGATATGAAGTCTCATGATATCCATCATGATGGTGTGGTTAAAAATTGTAAATTCATCACCTTACAATTTAATAACCAGAAATACAAGTGTTCACCATTGAAAGATCATCACCTCTCAATGATGTTCACAGGGGCCCATAAACCAATTAAGTTGTGGAGTCATACACATGACATAAAAATCATAACAGATAATAAGAGTTTACACATTAAACATCTTATAGCATATATGAGTACAATAATTATTGTTGAGACTCAATCTCAGTTCA
>MU225064.1:1240048-1250542 GCA_018584345.1 Thuja plicata
AAGACCTTGTACAAACTTTTGATAAGGTGAAAGGACATATTACAATGAAGATTTCCATAAAATAGGTTACCAAATGATAATTTTTCCAGTCATACTCATCTCCCTCATAAGGGTATTATTCATCTTTGCTATCCCTTCAAGAACCTGATGAAAGTTGAGGTTGACCATGGAGGCTCACCTCCCAACCTAGGCCTTTACAAGGCCACCCCCGAGCTTGGGGATCCAATCTGGAATGGGTTACAAACAGAAACACCCAACAAGTAAGAAATAAAATAAATAACTCAAACACAAGAAAGCTTCCCAACATCAAGATGAACAAGAGGAAGTATCTCCAAGAGACCTTCCATAACAGGGGTAGTGGTAGACCTCACTGCAGGAGAAAGCCAAGGATGATAATGAACACACAAGCCTCACCTAGACTTGCAAAGGACCATCTTCACAAGATGTAGTTCTGAATAACCTCCTTATGCCTCCTGGATGCCCTCAGACCCTTCTTGGCTTCATGGGTATCATGTTACCCCAAATTTTTCCCTTCACACATGGGAGACTCTACACTAATAAGAATCATTTCTATCTACCCCTCCAAGGCTACTCTACCCTCCCAAGGGTGAGTGTACCTTGAAGACCCATTCAAAATTAATCACAAAATAAAGACATTCAGAACAAACATTTAAATTTCAAAACTGAAAATAAAGCTTCAAAAACACATAGGACTCCATTAATGGAGTCTTTGAGCTCAAGAACACACATAAACACAAAAAAATAAATTTAAAGAGATACAACCTTAATCCAAAGCTAAGGTGTGAAGAGGAATGGTGTTGAGTTATCCTTCCTAAGCTCCTTCTCCAAAATCTCCTTCAAACTGAATTCTGTCTCTACGGTAGAGAGTGGGTGAACACTCAACTCATCCTAAATCCTTCCCTAAATAGGCAAACCTCAAAAAAGAGCAAGGCTTAACCCAAAGGTGAGGTAACTCTAACCAATCCTAAACTAATCCACTTCCTAACTCTCCAAGGGTGAAGTCAAAAGAAACTTGGGTAGAAGAGAGAGTGAGGTTAACCAAAGTCACACTCCTCTTCCAAATTCGCTCAAGACTGAAAATGACATTTAAAGGGAGAAATAAATGAGTTTAGAGGCTCATTAATGATAGAAAATGACCCCTAACCCATATGGTACCAAGTTGGGTGACTAAAACTGACCCCGGTTACCTCTTGGGAACCCAAAAGACCTTCTAAATCTCACCCTAAAGTTAACCTACGGATTTCTAAGTCAAAAGACTTCTAGAAGCTACTAACCCTGGGGTAAGCTTGGGCACTAGCCATGTCAATAATTAAATTACAACAATTGCCAAACTTGGCACATTAAATTAAAACAAATGACATGACTTATTCACATAAACATTTACTAATTTAATGACACACATGCAAACCACGTTTATGAGATAAACACATAAAAATGAGGTCCATGTCTCTTTATATAGATAGGACCTTGGAAAGCATGGGTATTTACATAGGTTCCAGTACTGGGTCCCCAATTTAGATCCATGGTCAACTTTTCCTGCACACAATGCACACAACAGTAGATCCAAAACAACATGATATGAAACATAACACGACATCAATGATATACATACATATAAACTATTTTTGCATTAGAAATGAAATAATCTAGCATCGGTTTCCTAAACCAAATTCATCATGTAACATTCATACATTTTAAATCCATATAAGACATCAACATAAACTAAAACTGAATCAAAACATAGAGCATCTCAAAAGTTCCCTGATTACAAAATCAGGTGCTGAATAAATAACACAGGATTCCACCGATCCTCTAATGTATAAAAAGTCTCTGATAGTCAAAATATGTCAAAGCATAAACTACTGAAATCATGAGAACAAAATAGTAAAACTATAACAGTCTAATGTAGGTCTCACAACAAGATCATTTTGTTCATATCCTACAATCATTGCAGTCCACAAGATGACAACTTTGTGAGGCATTTTTTTAAATAGTTCATGTTCCTTGTCTATTCTTCCACATTTTGCATACATATCTGCAAGAGAATTTACAACTATAATACTAGGAATCAATCCACTCTCAATTATGACTTGATGGATTATTGTACATAGTGGAGAGGGAAAAAAATACATCAAAGACAGCAGTACAATGCAAATATTGTAACATTGCAAACATCAAAGATCAAAATCACATAGGAAAGAGATAGAAACCAGTGTTGAATCTGATGTAAAACCTGTGTGTGGGGTGATTGAAAATATGGTTAATTAGTTTGAGAATGAAATAGTGATAGAGAAGAAAAGAATCCAGAGAATCATTGATTTTTGGTTTCATTTAAATGACGACAACATAAGTGAGGAAAATATTGTTTTGAGGATCAAAATTCGAGGAAAAATAGTCATATAGACAATGGAATGCTAATGATATAAAGAAGACTGTGATACTCATCAATTAAAGGGCATTTAGAAATACATAAAGAGAGGTGGCCATGAAAACATCCTTTAGAACATACCATAAAAATAGTAGACAGTAGTACCATCAATCATTACAAAGGAAACATCAAGGATCAAATCACATGGTTGCTATGACTGCAATCACAGAAAAGCATGATAAGGACCATAAGGAGACATTGAAAAAACAAGGTGCATGGTACAGGTGTATGGAATCATAGCAGTCATGACAATGATATCTAAAAGAAAATGGTAAAATCACTGTCCCGATGTGTCAGAAACTAGTGCTAACTGCTATGTGCTACAAGAAAGAAAATAATAGTGATGTGGTCATAATCATGATGCCAATAATTAAAATGATAAAACAATACCATGAATCATTTATCAAAGCATGTGAATGTTATAAATGACATTGCTTTGAAGATAGTGGTAATGGAATTACCATGTCAAGGTCAAATCAGTGGTATCATGCGTGAATAGTAAGTATAGTCAATAGTGAGGCTTAAAGATAGCAAATGGAACCAAGGGAAGCAATGAAAAACAAGTATATCCAACATGAAAGAAATAATGATGGACAATCATAGTATACATCAGGGGCATCAATCATTACAAGGAACAACAGTAGTAACAGAACACATATATCAAGGGTAGTCACTTCAATGCCATACAACATCAAGAATTAATAGTGGCCAAGGAATATTGATGTACAATAACAATGATTTATTATATTTCATAACAATGAGGTTAATGTTGAAAACAGAGGTTAGTTGCACACTGTGTATTAGAAAATGAAGAATTAATTGGACTAATTAATTCAGAGATGAAAGCACTGTCAACAATTAAGGAGGACATTGTTTGTATGTTGCAGAGATATCTAATACAAGATCCTAGTAAAGTCATTCAAGTCCCCTAGTTCATTATCAGTTGAAAAAGAACCATAAGGACACATAACATCAGTATCCATAAATATGCTATAATTATTTATAAATATGCTATAAGTCTTCATAAAGTACATCAAGGTTACTAGTATCTTGCAAATATCTTGCATCTACATATTACAAAGATAAATTCAAATCAAGGATGTCTTCATCCATAAAATTCCCAAAAAAGGAATGATAGTCCAAATAAGAAAACATATGGAACTCATGCTAGCTGAATGCATTTTGATATTCATAGAATTTTAGTTTTAGAGTACACAAATATCAACCATTATTCTCAAAAATACTGGGGTAGATATGTATGCAAAATGTGTAAGCACAAAGAAGGTGCATGAATTGTTTCACAAAATGCCTCAAAGATATGTCATCCAACATAATGCAATTAGTGCAAAATTTCAAGATAATTGATTTTTTGAAAATTCTTTAGAAACTTTAAAAAAATGCAATTGGAAGGTATAAAGCCAAATTCACTGCATGTGTCCACCTTGTCTGTGCCAAAATAGGAGCTTTGGAATAAGGTATGGATGTACATCAAAGCATAATGGTGGGGGAATTTTTTTGAGAGATATCATAGATGTAAAATCCCTAGTAGACATGAATAGAAAATATGTAGAATCATAGAAAATGCACTTGGATTGATTAACAAAATGCCTAAAAGTTAAGTGAATGGAAAATATGATTGGTACCTTTTGTGCTGGTTTTTGAGGTGTGGGATCTTCATCAATCTCCTCAGAAGAAGACTCCTCTTCATTGCTATAACTTTCTTGTTTAACAATTGGCTTGGCAAAAGTTTTCTAAAAGGCATTTACATGTTAATATAATCTCCAAATAGAAAATAGGATCACATATCATCAGATACAAGTAAATAAAATAAAAATATATCATACTTTGGGTTTCAAATTTTGAGGTGTAGGTTCTTCCTCTCTCTCATCAGAAGAGTCATCTTCACTACTGTTGGCTTCTTTCTTAACGACATGATTTTGGCCAGATTTCTAGAATATGATCAAATTAAAGATAGGATTAAATATTACAACAGTTAATCAAAATTAAAAGATACACAACTAAAAGATAAACATTATTTTTAACAACATATGTAACTCTTCAAAAACCCTAGCCAAAGCCAAACTAGTCTAAACCCTAGACCAGGCCTACCTAGATTTGCATAGAATCCTGACCCTATTCACCTAGAAGATATGAAAGAACTAAATATGAAGGATAGGTTTCTAGAATAATTAAAATTGGATTAAATATGACAATCAGTTTGTCACAAATTATTCTCAACGCTCAAGCACCAATTACTGAACATGCAATAAAATGATAAATATTGTATCTAACACCACTGATGTATATAACAAAGGGATATATCACTCTTAAGACAAATTCAAAATTGCTCAATACAATGAAGGCATCAACACACAATTTGTTCAATAAAAGGAGATTTGTTGTGGCACTTTTTAAAATAGAGCTTACCACAAGGTGAAATGCCAACACTACTTGTGTGTTCAAAAATCTTCAATGTAGAATTCAGATCTTGTCTACAAACAATGCATTCAGGAAAGGAGATCTGTCACCACTTCTTTCTACAGAAAAATCATCTATTTGAGAAAAATCATTCTTGGAAGCCTCTGTTGGAAGGATCTCCTACACCTTGTGTGTAACAGAATTAACTACTCCTAAACAAGAAGAAATGTCACTACTTCTCTTAACCTCGCAATTATCTCCTAGCCTCTATTGAAAGGATCTCCTACAGCTTATTAAGCTTAGAAGGATCCTTTGTTAGGATCTTGCCACTCTATTCTACATCAGAATCACCCCTTCCTGAAGAAGAGGACATGCCATCACTAATTGTAAGCTTGGGATTCTAAAATGAAATTACCTTTCATAGACAGACAGTTTTCAAGGAAAGAGATATCCATGGTTCTTTAGAACATCAAGTTTACCTGAGAAAATGGGTATGTCAGTAATGCTTTGAAGCACAGGGTCTTTCAATGGAGTGTCAAAGATATTCAAGCAAGGAGAAAATGATAAATCATCATCCTTTGTAACATTACATGGAGCATTAAATTCAAAAAGTTCCATCTTGCAAGCCCTTGTCCAAGAGATGGTCTATTATGAGTACATGGGTAGCATCTCTTTCACCATAAAAAACTAGTCAAAATAATAAATTAACCAATTATAATGAAACAAATGATCTATTATGATATAATGTTGAACACAACTATGCATCAACAAGTGGCACACTCTTGTGCTAAATTAAACTCATGACCTGATTTTGACTCAAGCCCTCCAAGCTACTTAATATGTCAATATTTATATAAAGATATTTAGTCTTTGATAAATGTATTTAATGTGAGGAAATGGGAGTCCAAATGAAGTGATTTAACACTTCACCTACTCAAAAACACAAACCAATGAAATAATCTAGATTAGGCCAGGAGAGCTTGACGCATGCAAGAAGAGAATACATGAAGTCAAATCATGCCAAACAAGTTGAATATTGTCCCTTCCATTTTGTTATTTGATAGTTTCCTGTCAATGACACATTCAAAATGCACTTATGAGCAAAGACCTAGAATGAATGAAATTGATTAAATAATGAAGGTATGTTAGTTTGAGCTTCACTTGGTTTTGAGAATACTTTAATATTCTCTACTTAACAAGGCCAACCACGTGAAGCTGGACGCTCATCTAGCGTCACCACCCTCCCCCTAACATCAATCTAAATTCCCTATTAACATCTAATTACACACTTCATTCATCCATTTATGAACTATAGCATTCAATCAATACAATCAAATAACATTTATTAATATGATATAACATTCATTAATACACAACACTAATCAAGAATTTATTAACACATAACAATATTCATTAACATGACATAAAATTCAATATTAATACACAAAATTCATAGATAATTACTTAAAAAATGATCTTTCATTATCCAACAAAGTTAATCAAACAAGTTTTATCAAAGAGCATTTTTAAGAAATCATTTCTTTTTGGGGTTTTTCTTCATTTTCTTAAGGAAAATACTTCCAGGAGCATCAATATATTCCTCAATACCTTTTTGTGATCTCAAATTATGATTCTTCCTCATGTTTTGAGGAGCACGAGGCTGCTGCACTAAAGGGGGCTCTGCTGCAATAACAAGTAAATGGGTTAAATTCACATACTTTTTTACTGTTACATGTATTTCATTAACCAGTAGAGCATAACATGCATTTTTCTTTACCTGACAATGCCACATCATGTACAATAAAATTTTCATCTGCCGCCACCTCAACATGCTCAACATGCTCTAAAATATTCAAACAAAGGTTACACAGCCAATTGCAATTAAAGATGTTAAATTCTATTAATAATTATGTAATTTATTTCCAATAGCAAATTAATACCTCGACCACTGTGATGCACATCATTTTCATCATCACACGTAGCTTTTGTGATAGGATTTGAAGGCTGCAGTGAAATGTCATGCACATTGTTATCACGGAATAGTCAATTTATGTTTGAAATTAACTATTCAATTTGATTTACTTTTCATTTGACCAATTTACCTGTCTCATCTGGTGCAGCAGATTCTTTGTTATGGCTTTCAAATTCTTGGTGTAGGCAACATGAAACCATGAATTTATAGCCTTCCTTCAAGGCTATTCTTTTGTCTTCATCCGTGGGCTCTACATTGAATTCTATGCCCTGCATTTTTTGTTTAATATCATCAATTTTGCATGTATGATTTGATTAAAAAAAATTTTTTGCAACCTTATATATAAACATTTGATATGAAATTCCAATGCTGCTACTTACAAGTCGAGAGTCAAGTTTCATATAGCCACCAAATCCAATTTTGTGTTGGCCAACCTTTTTTAATTTTTCTTCTGTAGCTTTTGATGTGCCTTGCATTCTATGAAAAGTTTGAAACATGTTAAGTTATATATTTACAAAGATAACTAATTAGTGCATGATTGCATTCTACATAATACTATCACGTCATACCTTCTTTTGTCGTCTTCTGGTTGAATTCCTCTACCCTTTAGCCTTTTCTCTTTTGCATCTTCCATTATTTTATTCCACTCCATCGGTGGAATCATAGGAGGAAACTCGTACTTTGGGTTATCCTTTAGAGCCCTTCTATATTGGTCCCTCATAGTCTTTATATGTTTGGATACTTTTTTAAGAATCGGGGCACTGTCAAAAGTTTTATTTCCAAAGAGGTCCTCTAAATATTTAATGAGTTGATTTTTTAAGTCAATATCCTATTCATTCCACCATTTTTGAAAAAAACAAAATTAATAGATATCATAACTTTAATATAGTACAATAAATGGAAGATAAGAAAAATATTGTACCAATATTATGAAGCTGCGTACCTTTTACGTATGGTGGGCCCAAATAGCTTCAATGTCATTTCAAAAAGAGTATCATAAAAAACATCATTTCCTACAAAAACATCATTTCAATAAAAAACATCATTTCCTATAAAAAAAAACATCATTTCCTATAAAAAGATCATTTCCTATTAAAAACATCATTCATCAAATTTTTTCCCCTTAATTGTTGAATTCCTTCGGTGGCGGGTATTTTCCAATGTTTGTTAGTAGAAAACACATGTTACAAAATATGGCCTCCAGAACAAAATTCTATCAAAAGTATTTGAAAATAGTATTTCAAATAGCCATTGTAAATATTCTGAGTTGGTCTGAATCCCAGCTCTGCCAGACTAGAAGCATCAACCATCTCCAGTTCTTCTTACATTTCTAAACCTTTTAGCATCTCAGAGATTATGAAATATTACTTTAGGAACAAGTGCATACACAAACATTAAAGAATCAACAATGTGTGAGTTTCTCTGTGTTTTGGGCTTACTTAAGTAGAGGTAATTCACTTAGATTTTTCAAACAAAGGAGAGGATAGAATGCCTTACCTACACTATAAAACAGGGCCATTGTGTCCCAGAAGTCTATGCTCCACAAATTTTACCTCGTAGTGTAAGGTGCATTTCCATTAGATTTTACACAGCCTGCAATTGTTATTGCATATAATGAACCCTCCAGTGGGTTCGGATTCTCTTCTTCCATATTTGCAATTATTTACAATACAACCAATTGATTTCATTTTTAGTTTAGTCACTCTAAATTACTACACATCCAATTGTCTCCACTCCTAGTTCAGTATAATTTTCTATGGATGATACATTGAAGATGAGGCCTTTTAACTTTTGCCACCACTTGCAAGTACTACATGAATCAAGAAAAGTAACTTTTGTTTCCACTTGCAAGCACTACACAACCAGTTGTCTCCACTCCTAGTTCAGTTGATGTAGGAACATTGGAAATGAACATTTGTAAATTTGGTTGCATGAGAACATTGCTAAAAAATTAAATGATAAGTTTTGTCATATGCATATAAAATTGAAAGATATGGTTGCTGAAAAATTGGAGTCAGTATTCTATTGTTATATTCTAAGAATCGATTTGTGAAGAAAATGACAAATGTAAGGAATGTGTTTCATTTAGTTCTGATTAGCATCACATCTTTGAATTTTATTTCTTTTAGTCTCACTTGGTTAGAAATTGCTTTTTATCTAAGTTCTTTGGTCAACTATACCATTTAGAATATTAAGAAAATATTGGAAATTTAGTCAAAATAAAATATGCTATGATTGATGGACCATAGATGACAATGATGTGACATGGGGAAGATCAAAAGTCTCAGAAATTTGATAGATCAAAAGGTGTTTTCTCATAAGATATATAGATCCATAGAAATCTACCAATGATTCTCATGTGTAAAGTAGCCTACAGGAGATCATCACTTTGGAAGATCAACATATTGAAAATGACTTCCTAGACTGGTCTATAGATGCTCTGATATTATATTCAACACTTGTACAACACATGGCCAACTATACCAGTAAAAATTATTGGGTGAACATAGAATTCAACAAGTGATAAACATTTTATGATGGCAACTTCTAAAAGCTAATCACTACAAAACCACCTATACCTAAACATTAACACTGCAATGCTTGGCCAAGACAAGAAAGATAAAATATTGAAACCCAAAGTAAATATGCAGCCAAAGAACCCAAGCAGTCCCAGATGTTTTTGTCTCTCAACTGCATTCAAGCTCACAAATAACACAACTTTGTTTCGATCATGGAAATGCCTATTTTGGATCACTTTTCCATCACAGCTACTTTTTCATAACAGCTAATTCAACATTCCGGTGCCAAATAAATTCTCAAATGAAACAAGCATATCAAATTATAGAATATCTTCAAAGATGTTCTTAAGCATCAAATTAGTGATATCTTCAAAGGTGTTCTTAAGCATCAAATTGATAAATTTAGATATGAACAGGCTAGTGTGAAAAAATGGTATATGCAATTCTATTTATAGGGCACAACCATAATTATGGCATAGCTGCACTAAAATATATTTTATGAGATGCAATTGGATCCAATCATCATCCTACATCTTTAGTAGCATCCAAGTGTGATCAAAGTTTGATTCCAATTCAGCTTTAGTGCTTTTCACAAGTTGGATGATTTATTAAATAATTAATTACTATTTCACTAATGTGATCTAATGTTGATAAATCATAAATGGACTACTTAGTGTACTAGCTCATTGGAGAGGTAATGAAATGTACTAAAATTTGCACGCCTAGTTAAAGGTGGCTTTATATATGAAACATTATTATTATTTCAAAATGACAATTTTGAGGGGAAAAAATACTATAATTTTGAATTGCAAATTCCCTCCAAAAAAGCTATAAAAGGTGTTGGGGCTCATGTGTGCATATGTTGAATATTTATGTAACAAAATGTTGGTGAAATGAACTTGCAAGTACTCCCTAAAAATCATTTGAAGACCAAAACCTTCATTTGATTGCTAGTTCCAGACCGTGTCATATTACAAGGATTTATTCTTACTGCACAAAATTGTGTTTGCATTGTATTTCTAAGGGAACCAGATCTAGTGGTCACCTAATCCATTTTTTCAGACCTGATTTTATCCTTGAGAAAATGATACTTAATGGGGACACCATATACCTCACACTCTATCAGAGAATCCACA
>MU225064.1:1250592-1309871 GCA_018584345.1 Thuja plicata
CCTAATCCATTTTTTCAGACCTGATTTTATCCTTGAGAAAATGATACTTAATGGGGACACCATATACCTCACACTCTATCAGAGAATCCACATTATTGGGACTGAGTAGGGTCAAACATTGACATAATAAACACCATTTCATTATCCATATTATTGGGTTCCCATTTCAAACTCTACTGGGATAAGTAAGAAAATAGAGTTGTAGGATGAATCGTTGTACCCAGATCCATTGTTGGTTTCTCTTTTAAGATCCGTCTTCAAATGAATATTTACAATAATTAATGCCAGGGTCATAATCACCTGCATTATTGTTTCCAATTATGTTGTTTCACCATTTTCAATTGAATTGGATGTACTTTCTATAGAGATGAACTGAGGTGAATCTTTACACTCTTCTTTCTTAGGGAGAGGACTGATTGCAGCCTGTATAGCTCTACATTGATTTACTATTGTTCAGCTTATCAGCATCGAATGTTTGTTGATCATTTTATGTAACCTCCAATATATCACTATCTATCTCAGTACGAGCTTCAATATGATTTTCTTAATATATTTAATTTGCAGGTGGGGATGGTGGGGGCTATGCTTTTAACTTCTCTAGTATAAGCACACTGGAATGTCCCTTTTTCTTTGCAATTTATGTTTTTCTCTTGACCATGGAAAGTGACTTCTTTGAAAAACCAAAACTAATCTCCCTACCGCCGAGGTAGAATTTATTGACACTTACACGGTAACATTTAGTGTCTTCTCATGAAAAATGCATGACCAAAACTATTTTGATAATCAGAGTTTGCAGGAGCTATACTTGTAGATAAAAGAAAAAATAAAAGTGAGAGACACATACTCCCTAAAATATCGAACTTATACTTCTTTGAATATTTCATTATGTTTAGAATATTATTTCTATAGTTCTTTGACATTATATTATTAGTGAAATTAGTTATCTCAAAGTTGTTAAAATTCAAAGCATTTAGAAAATGGTTTTTAAGAGTTTCTACTTATAATGTATACAGTTGTTGTTTTATATGACTCGGTTTGAGTTCAAAATTTCTCAAATGTAAAAATCTCAAAGTGTGTACCCATTCAAGGTGTATGAATATCTGCACTAGCAATAAGTTTTCTGTGTTCAATAGATGTTCTTAAATGTTCTAAGGATGTAATTAAATGTGCCAATGTGTAAAAGGTTTTGATATTCAGGAACAAGAAAATTTATGTGTTTAGAAGACTCTCATTTGGATGTTTTGATGATTAAATTGTTGACAGGTGAACTTCAAGCCTCATATTTCACATGCTTTAAGACATGGCCTAGAGATTTCACATACTTGAAGATATTGTGTTATGATTGGCTTCGTGCCATATGAATTGAATTTTCTATTTCTCCATGACCTTAATACATTCCCATTTCCAGTCCAAATCATCAGCATGTTGTAGAATCTAGCAATTTAAGGAAGAAACTTAGTTGTCTCAGATTGGCATGGTTATTTAAAGCATTTGGTAGATTTACTCTTGCAGCTAAATGGTGTCTAGATCATATTCAAAATTTTTGAACCTGCCTTCGGGTGAGTCTCTAAGCTTTGTCATCACAATAAACATACGAGTTAGCCACTGAACCTCACCAACACAAGATCTTTAAAAACACCTTGGGGTTTGAATTTATTATTTTATTTTTTCAAATAGATAGTTGTGGATAGGATTTGAAAATGTGGCTTGTAAATCTTGAGGTTTTGAATTACTTAGCTTTTGGTTTGAGGTTATCTTTATAAATATGTCAGTATCAACACTTGGCTATGTTGCATTGACATTTTGTTCAAAAATTCTAGTTTCTGGATTTATATCACACAAAATCAAAGATTCTTAGAACCTTTCCACCCACAATTACATTATAACATTTAAATCATTCAAATATGGTAATAGAAAATGATACTAAGTGTAAATTCTATGCAGGAAAAAAGACTATATGTTAATGGTTAAAAACCTAGCCCAGAAAATCAAACATATAACCCTAGAAACAATCTTGTACAGAAGGATTACATAAGAAACAACTTTAGCCTAAGAATTGTAAATCATTTTTAAAAAACAACTCTTCACCTTAGATTTCTTTCCATTTACTAGAAGTTAGTCTATGGTAATAACTTGAAATATTTTCAAATTTCACTATGAATTTGACTAACGAAAACTTTTTCAAGCTTTACATAAATAATCAAATCAATTTCAACAAATAGAAAAGCTCTCAGAAATTGCATGCAATGTAAAACAAGAATTACCTTTAGATTTTGGGAAATGAAGCTGGTTGTCGATATGTTTTCTTACTCAGTCTCAGGTCTCTGACTTCTATTATGAGAAAACATAGTAGTGCATGGAGGAAAGCTAGTTCACGCATGAAAACAAAAACATAAATAAAAACAAAGCCCTCAATTTTAAAACAGCTGGTAGATAAAACTGGATTACAAATCTAGCTAGGAAACCCTAACACTGAGAATGTAATGTCGTGTCCTCTAGAGTTTTTAAGGAAACATACCTATATTAGGATGATGCACAATGCTCATGAAGCCCTTCCAATATTTGAATGATGCATAATGCTCATGAAGACCTTCCTCCTACCTGTGATCTGGCTAAGATAGAATGAAGTGATTTTGATCACTTTTCTTTTCTTTTTTTTGTTTATATCCTGAATTGGTCAAAATTTCTACAATAAACTTAACTAAAGTCAAAATTTTGACCTTTTCAAGACATAAACATAAAAAAAAGTGAACATCACAAGACAAAATGGCCTTTGGTCAAAAATGAGGCCCAAATGTACTAGTGAGTGTCGGGGTCCCCATGTTTCAGTTATTTGATAAGGTGAAAGGATGTCGACTCTTGGTTTCTCCCTCTTTTATGGGGGTTTCCATGCCCTGTTTGTGTACTATTAGAGAATATGGTTGAAGGGTTGATGGACTTCCATGTCATGGTTCTCTCAAAGGATTTCTTTGTAACTTGGCTCTTGGGAAGACAATGGTTTTTCACTCATGGATGTTATGCGTACATTTTTGCAAGGTGGTTGACGTATATGCCTCTTGAGATATGTCAGTGTTGGATAATTTTGAATCCTTTTGAAAACCATTGGGACTGGAGTATCAGTCTAGGTTTTATGCTCTTTTTCAAGTGTTTGTTGATCTTTCACTTGTTATGGAGGAGGATTCCATGTTGGTTTGGGTAGAGAAGCTTCCATTGCTAGTCTTTGATGTTGCTAGAGCCCCTTTTTGGGGGTTGTGTGGGTGATTTTCAAGGTGAAAGTTATGTTTTATGGGCTTCTCTCCATATGGCTTCTATAGAGGTGAAGCCTACCCCTATACAGGCAGGATTTCCAACCATGGATTGGTTTTGGAGTTAGTTCATTATGCTTCTATTTCTCTCTCTTATCCCCTTTTGAGGTGGGGAGTTATCTTATTGAGGTAGAGATCTGTTTGAGGAGGGAGGTTGATATCCACCCTATGTTTTTATCTCTTGACTATTTCTTCGTGGATGCAAGGATGAAGCTTATTTGGTTTTTTTCTATTTGTATTCCTCTCTTCCCATCCTATTGAGGTGGGATCCTCATCTATGAAAAGGGTGAGGATTTATTCAGGTGAGGAGATGATCTAGAAACTACTTGCGAGATACAACTGGAAAGTTGAGGGTGCTGATTCAAAACCCATACAGAAATTGTAGAGAACTTTGGTAAATCCCTTCCCATCTGAAGTTTGGTTTATAAGAGAATTAAAGGTAGGATATGCAGGATTCTATCCATTTTTGTTTTCTTTTAGTTAGTTTGGTTGTGAAGGTTTAGGATCCTTTTGAAAACCCTTGAAGGTTTAAGGTCCTTTTGAAAACCTTGAAGGATGTGGGTCCTTAGGAGAACCCTCAAAGGTTTTGGGTTCCTTACAAAAACCTTCAGTAGAACTTTGTTGGGTAAGTTCTGTCTTCTCTAGGTGTTTTTTTTTTTGTGTTGTTGAGTTGAATGTTTTATATTTTGATGTAATAGGGATTAGCACCTTTTCAATTCCCATCAACCTAATCAAAACATTATTATATTATTAACCATCAATAATATATATTATCATCTATTAAGGGGAAGAACATTGACAATTTTATCTCTTTTTAATTTCTCCTTCTGTGTGAGGTTTTTTTTTTTTTTTTTAATCTTTGTGGGCCCTTGGTGCAAGGTTGGTTCTTTTCTTTGTTAAGGTAGTGTTGGGTGTGATGGGGGATGAGAATTTTAGGAGGGTGGATTGTATTGTGCTTAGCCCTTTCCCCATACACTATCTTGGTGGGTTACTTTTTTCCTTGTTGGTTTCTTAGGCGTGTGCTTGGATCTTAGTGTTTGAGTGGTGGGTGGTTCAAGGTTGTGGGCATCATCTAGAGCTGGGGTTTATTGTGCTTAGTGCCTTTAACCTACCCTCTCTTCTCCAAGTTTCCATTTTTTTGTCAGTTCTTTTTTTTGCAGGGGATGGTTGGTTATTGGTGGTTGTGGATATTGTGGTGTTAGAGGGTGAGTGTTATAAAGGGTTGAGTTTTGATGCTCTTGTTCTCTTTCTTCAGCTTCTTCTTCATTGGGATCCTTATTCTCTATTGTTTGTTTCTTTATTAGCTATGACTCCTATTGAGGTGGAAGGAATTTTATTTGAGGTAGAATTATGTGTGGTCAAGGAGATATGTTTGTTCCTTGGGTGGTCTTCACTTATCTTTCCTATTGAGGTGGTGTTGTCTTCTATTGAGGTGAAGTGCAGTGTTGATGGTGAAGTTTCCTTTGGGAGCATTTTTCCTTTTCTAATGATTGGGGGATCCTTTCAAAACCATGTGCTTGTTAGGTTAAATGATCCTTTGAAAATAATGTTACAAGTTAAGAGAGCTTGGTCAAAACACTTTGTGCATCATTAGGCCAGTGAGCGGTTATTATTTCATCTCATAGCTAGTGAAAATGAAGGTGTTGGGAACCTTCTCAAAACCCACTATGGTTTCATGGTGTCTAAGGATAAGGGATCCTTGAAAACCCTGTGTACTGAGTTCCAAGGCTTTGAACTCTCTTTTCTATAGCCTATGCTTTATTTGATGTTTTTCTTCTAGGTTGTTGGTATTGTGTTGTTGGTTTGCTACCATTCTATATGGTTGGTTTTTTTTTTACAGTTGTATCTTTAAGTTGGGATCTAGATCCTTGTCAAAATAGATATTTGTTTAAAGGGGTTTAGGTCCCTTCAAAACCTATTTCCCCTAATCAAAAGCATCTATTATCATTCATAGTAAATATTGTATTATTTGTTATTAATGATTATTAAATTATCTTTATGTTTTAGTATAAATTGAGGCTTATGCATTTTATCATGAATTTTTAAAAAAGAAAGTGTTCATGAGAATTTTTGGATTTGATTCTATAATTTTTTTATCAGATCAACATTTCAGATCACACTACATATGTAGACCTTATGGAAAGACATATTGTCAGTTAGTGTCAAAACAATTAGTCATTCAGTGTTAGCCAAGTATATAGTGTCACCCGAGTGACAGTTTATCACACGAGTAGTTTTTTGGACCCGAGTGACAGTTTGAAGCCTACTTTCCATATATTGTTGAATATATATTTGTTTATTGCAAGTTGACTTACAAAGTTATTTGTTGGATAAAGATATATATGTAAGATAGTTTGTTTATCCAATAAGAGAGAAGAATATCTATATAGTATGGATGTATAATCAGAAGATGATATGATTATGTGAATGATAGTTTGAATCAAGTGAAGAAGTGTTAAGGACAATAGAGACTTATCTATCACATTCAAGTGATCAGTTATATTTCAAAGGGTCTTATTCAGCAATCACAGTTGCACATAATAGATCATCAACTAGTTCATTCTCACAGGTGGATTAGTAAAATACTTTAACAAGGTGGAACTAATAGTCCTTTCTCTAAATCTATTAACAGAGTTGCATTACTCATTGTATTGTACAAAATCCTTTAACAAGGTGGACCTAACAGTCCTTTCTATGCTCCTAACAGTGCAGACCAATAGAAGTGGTCATTGTAAGCTCTAACAGGCTAAATTTATAATGAAGTACTAAATCTTGTGGGTATCATCCTCACCCTAGTTTTACTTTCTTTTGGAAGGTTTCTGGGTAACCAAATATTGTGTTATGTGTTTTATCCGACTCTTTACTTTCAAGTTATATGCATGCAAACAAATAAGATAATCTAGTTGTGGACTAAAAGGATTAAGTTTTATTGATTCTTGATTTACCCCCCCTCCCCCCCTGCCCCCCCCTCTGATTCATTGGGCACATCATATAATTCCATCAATTGGTATCAGATTAGTGGTTCTCTTATCAGAATTTTTATAGCTTGAGAAAAGATCAGAGGATATGGAAACATATAGATTGGAGAAAGCCATTGAGAATGAGAAGATACATCTTAAAGTGGCCATGGATCAGATCATAATACTTAAGGAGAAGCTCTCTCTTTCCCTAAAGAGAAGAAAAGAACTAGCATTGCAGCTGAATGACAAGAACTATATAGAAGAAATAATTGAAGAACTTTGCAAAGAAATGAGCTCAGAAGAAGCTGATGCAGCCATTGAAGACTTACTTGTAAAGAATCTCAATTTACATGAAGAAGTTAGAAAGTTAAAAAGAGAAGAGGAAATTCACTCAATCAGAATGTGTGAAGTCATGGAACTAAAGAACAAAGTAGAAGATGAAAAAAATATAGCTCAAGAAGATAAAAGACTGTTGAGTACAAGATTAGAGGAAAAAGAAAATGAAATCCAACACTTATCACTTCAGCAAGCTGATTTGGTAAGTCAACTCAACAATGAAACACAAGAATTTGTCAACCTAAGGAAAGAAAATTAAAGACTGCAGAATGATCTCAATACTGAAAAGAAAATAAATGAAAGTATGGTGAATTCACAAACTAGCATGGATCAGGAAACAAAACTAATAAATCATGGACAAACTAGATTAGGATATATTGAACCAGGTGAATCCTCACAACAAGGAGCTCAAAGGAACAATAGACCTGAATGCAATCATTGTGGCAAGATAGGGCATACATCAAACAAGTTTTGGAGCAATGGAAGGTCAAAATTTAATGGTAAATGTTAAATTTGCAAAAAAATGGACATAGAGAAAGTGAATGCAAAGAGAAACCTAAGTTTTAAGGGAAATTATACAAATGAAACAAACAAGGTCATAAATATTCCTAGTGCAGAACTAATAATTGGAATCTTATTGAACAAAAAGCCAAGGCAATTTCTGGTTGGGATTACAACACTTCGTATAGATGTTGTCATTGTGGTGAATATGGACACATTAGTGCAAATTGTGTGAAGAATCACCTCAGAAAAAGAGATCCTACTAAGAGATGCTATGTATGTAAACAACTCAGTCATCTGAGAAAGAACTGTATGAACATAGAAAAGGTTGATACTAGTTTTGAGAATGGTAAAACTAAAGTCTCAAAAATCAGAGCTCAGATGAGAAAAAAATGGGTAAGGAAATCCTCAGACATTTTAGATCAAAGCAATGAAGGATCTAATGACACCTAAACAGTGAGATGGGTGGATCCATCATTACAGAATAAGAAAGCAAGGAGATGACTCAAACTGTGCAACAACAAGCCATCCTACATCAATTACAGGCAAGCAATATAGTCCATATCCACATATTGATGCATGAGGACATACTGTAGTTCAACCCTAGTCAGAATGTTGATTAGACCTGAGTCACTCTAGCTCACCCGAGCTAAGTCAGGTAGTGTTGATAATTGGAAAAATAGTTTCACCCGAGATTCTGAGTGAATCTTGGAGAAACACTTGAGTCACACTAGCTACTATGTATGGAGAATTTAATGAAATACTCTAACACTTAAAAAACTCTTATATATGAAGGATTGTGAAGAGTATTGTTTAAAAAAAAATTAGTTTACTAGTCAATTTAGAACCTTAGAAATTTTGTGTGAATTCGTGATTGAAAGTGGAGTTTGATTATTTCATTTGAGAAATATGGCATGCACTTCCAACTGCAAGGTTAAGAAAGGTTGGGATATGCTAGTAAGGAATACAATTTGTGATCCTCCCATGTTCAAGCTTCATCCAACAGTTGTAGAGGAAATAGACCTGATGGGAGATCATTCCCTAATCTCTCTGAGAGTGTTACTAGTCAATGAAATTCACAGCTTCTATCACTGCAACATACAGGAGCTTGAAACCAGTGAGATGAATCAAAAATATGAGAAGTTATGCATATATGGGAAAATGAAGCCCAAGCATAAACGCCTCGAAACCAAGGGTTTTACACATATCATGCATATACTGAGTGACTTCCAGACAAAGTGGATGAGATATGTTCTTAGTCGTGTTCATGGCATGCAACTATGGCTGGATCATCCTGTGAAGATCACCAAGTAAATATTTCACCATGTTACTGGGTTCCCAATGCTAGACAAGCCAAAAGCTACCAAAACACTAAACAAGGATGAACTAGAAGAGTTAAATATTTTCAAGTGGGATGATAGATGCATGAGACTCAACAGAGTAACAAACATGGAGATGAAATTTGGCACTCATGTGATAGCACACAAGATTTACAGCTCAAGCAGACCCAACATTGTTGCATGCAAAGTTGTTGACCTAGCCTACAAATTTGTCAAGAAAAATATGGTATTTGACCTTGTAGAATTGCAGCTCACTCAGCTGAGAAATAATATGGAGAGCATCCAAGTATCAAAAACCAATTCATGTAAGTTTGGTTCTCTTCTAATCTGCATACTATTTTATGTTGAGAAGTTATTTCCCTCCAAAGGAACAATAGTATGGAAAAAGGATAGACCACTCATTCATCAAATTAATGATTTCATAGCTGAGATGGGAGATAATTTTGATAGTATCATGGATGGATACTTTGAGATTTTCAAACAGAAAATGCAAAGTAGATATAGGATTCCCAAACAACTATTTGAGAAGTACAAAGAAGAAATCTATTTTCTAGTTGACTATGACAAAGTGTATGTACAAGTAGTAAAGCCTAGGGTTGCATGGGTACAACCCTTTCCATATGAAGTTAATAACAAGGACACTAAAGATATCATAGAGGCTCTCCTGAATGAACTTGTCAATCCAAAGGCACCCTACTTTGGAACCTGTGAGGAAGCTAAGAGCGGAATATCTCTGGAAATTGAGATTCCTAAGATATTGAAGAGAGGAAGAAAGAGACTTGATACATTCAAGAAGAAGTATGGAAAGACCTCCGACTCAACTTCAATATCTGAGAGAAAAGAGGAAATAGTTAAAATAGAGGAGATTGAGGAAATTTAATCTAACAAGGAAGAAACTAATGTTAATCCTCCATAGAAGAAGAGGAAGACAACACCTAAACAGAAGAAAGAAAAAGGAACTACTCCAATTGTCACCCGGAGAAGATCTAGGAGAAAGGTTATATTAAGTGATGAAGAGGATGAAGATGATGAAGACACTGTAGTCTTCACAAAACCCACACCCACACTTGATCAAAAGATCAAAGACCTTAAATAAGGAAGAGCCATGACTTCTTTGAAATCACTGAAGTATGCTTCTAGGATGGAAGAAGAGAAGAAGAAAATTGAGCAAGCAGTGGTGGAGAAGATGGAAAAGTGGAAATATGACCCTTCCCAGTTGAATATTTATATGATAGAAAACTTATTTAAGGTAGTATCTATTCCCTGGGAGAATGTTTTATTCCCTACATACCCGTCCATACATTTTTTTGCCAAAATGTTGGGTCCCCCTTTTTTATTTTGCCTTGTTCCTTTTTCTTTTGTTTTCTTCTGGCCTTTGCTTCCATGGGGCCATTGTTTTCTTTTCTTTTTGGTTCCTCTTCCTCCAGGACCCGGTCCTAGAGTGTTTTTGTTTCTTTGTGCTAGCCAAATTATGGACTCCAGGATTCTTTGTCATCGCTTTCTCTTTCATTAGAGGATGCGGTTGCATGGGATCCTCGGGCTCGGAGTCTGGAGGTTTTCCTTTTCTCGGGACTTGCGGAAGAAAGTGCTACATTTTCACCCTAAGGGTATAAACAAAGTTTCACTTGTCATTTTCACATTTACCATGAACAAGATTACTAAGATTTATTAAGAGGGATTAGAGCAAATTTATGTTAAATGCGATTTGATTTGGAAGGTTTAACAGTGTTTAACAAGTGAAGTTGGCATTCGAGCTTATGCATGCTTTCTGCGTTCCTGCAAGAATTTTGATTTTTGTGGTCCGTGAGGCTTCCTGGTTTGCAGAGCACTTCCCATGCTCCTCCTCCCACATTTCTTGGTTTCAAGGTAGGTCCTTTGGCTCTCTTCTGGTTTTATCTTTTCTTTTCTTTGTTCTTTCCTTTCTGCTTTGCTATTTCCTTGTTTGGCCTTGCCTTCATTTTTTTTTGTCTTCTGGTTTGTCATCACCTCCTGTTGGTGGGCTGGCTCCATAGAAAGGTTTTCCACCTTCCTTTCATTGTTCTCTTTCCTATAAATAGTGTAAATTCCTGTAGATTTTGTAAGTAGTTGTAATTTCTATGTAAACTGTCATAATTTATCTTTAAATTGTAAATAGTTTGTAGGATACGGTCGTTTCCTATAAATTTTTCCTTTCTTTAGCTTCCCATGTGAATTTGGTCTATATATTGGTTTGTACATTATCTTGTCTGACCCTTCCTATGGCGATCTCATCGCACTCTCTACATTGTGTACTTGAAATTTCAAGCTCACCCACTTGGTGTTTTCCTAGTTTGAACTTGGCACCTTGCCTATTTGAGCCATGATGATTTTCTCTCTCCTCCGTCGCTTCATCATTGATGGTAGGATTATATTCCCCCATGCATGAGAATTCAAAACTATCCCATCTATCATTCAATTCACTTGTGCCAGGACATCTATCACCATTAAATGTCATTACGTCATTTATTGCGTGACCATGAGACAACCCACATCAGCCCAGTATGGCTCAGTGCCTGGTCATTTCGATAACGACTAGTTTCTCCAGACTCTGGGTGCTGAAAATTCCCTAGACCTTCATCCCATTTTGTCACATAAACCAATATACCCAAGACCCCCAAGTGTCGATCAAATTCCATGTAAGTTTCTAATTGTTATATTTTGGGGATTTTGATGCGGGCTAACATCTTTTGAAAATAGGTACGAAATGGTGGTGAACTCTCTAGAGTCTATAAAATTTATTTATATTTCATCATATGTATTGACGGTTGTAGATCATCCAACAAACAATGTCTGAAGTAACAAATCCTCCTCAAAGTCCTGAAATTTTGACTACCTCCACTCGGGTGGCCACTAAGACAAAGGCAGAGAAAATGTTGTCCAAGATCCCATTGATATCCAAATACCCAAGGGAGGGTGTCCTCGTGAGATCCAAAGTGGATTCCAAACTTTAGGATATCATAGACATAGAGGTCGGGCCATGGGCTGAACTATAGGGCCTCATCTGGACAATGTACCAACAAAGATCTATCAGGGATGATATGGAAAAGAACGTGGTCGCCTCCAGCATTATCAAGGCTACTTGTTTCCCCTACTCGATGCAAGCACCGGAGCTGATTCTCCACATGGAGAATCACTACAACTCACCCACCCAGGTTATTTTTCTTGTTGCTTCCCTACCATTGAACTACCTAGCGACCATTGTTACTCTTGATAGTGCCACCTTTTCTTCGGGACTGGGGATCCCATAGTTCAAAAATGCTACTATTACCTCTAGGTCTGCATCATTAAAGGAGTTTGATAAATTTCCCCATCTTGCCCGACACCATCTCAATTCTTACTGGTTGAAGTCCCCTAGGAGGGACTACAAGAAAATGAAGCTGGAGATCCCCTGTAGATATTTTAAGGAATGCGTATAGGTGGGGATCATGTTTTTTGTGTAGACTCTTCCGAGAACTCCATGCCAAGGAATTTTTGGCATGGATGTATTATTTCTTATACTGCATCACCACTCACAGACAAACCTTTGACTGGGTGACTATTATTTCCAACCATGCGGACTTCCAATTGAACAACATCGGCCGGACATCAAGGTTCCACATGACTTTGTATGTATTATGGGAATTGGCACAATAGAGACTCGCTCTCCTAGGTTTGGAGATAGAGGGCGTTCTTCAGAATAGGCCTGGCTAGAATGTCCCATGGGAACATTATCCCTAGATCCAATGAGAAGCCAGCATCCCCAATTTTTTTCATGTAAATGACATGTTCATTTACCATAACATTTTGACACTTACTCAGGATTCTGGGTACCAATTGTCCAAGGAGGAAATGACCTTGGTGAGTTCTTATGGTAATTATTTTATTCAGTTTCAGAAACATTCTTACATTCAAGTGACTAGGTTCTCTGGAAAGCCCTACATACTCCCCAAGCATTGTGTGGATAGGATTATTCTTTTGGAGTTCTGTAGGAAAATCCTGGAACTTCGCGCATTCTTTGCATTGAAGAAGGTTACCTCCATCCCATTCCCAATCACTTGAGGGAACTATTCTTGTAGTCTTATAGTGGCCAATGAAGCCAATAATGAGTTCTAAAGTTTAGGACTGGCCGAGTTCCACCTGGTGAGGAACAATTTTTATCCACTCGGAAAGATAAGTACGGCACTACCCTGAGAGTCCACACCACATGAGCTTCACATTAAGGATTTTTGGGTAGATTGCCAGGGTGATTTCAACCTTTGGGCTCAGCAGCACTCAAGTATGTCCAAAGGGATGATGAAGAGCCTCGACCTTCGGACCTTTCTAAAATATTTTTCAAATAGTGGACCTCTGGAGGACCCAGCATACAAGGCATAGGGGATCGACAAGATGGATCTCCCTCCCATGTATTGGGACTCCCCAAAGATTTTGACAATTGAGGACGTCAGCTGTGGCATCATATAGAATATTCATGATTACTTTGCACAAGTGTGCAAGAAAAGCACCCACAAGGGTCCAATTTTGCAGGGGTCTACTTCAGCCTCTAGAGCTGCAGGGCCAAGTAAAGATAAGGGGAAAGAAAAAGAGAGTACTCCAGCCCAGGTTCCACCCCCGAATTTGCTTGCCATTTTGGAGCAAGTTCATATTTAGCTTGAGGCGTCCTACCAGATAAATCAAAAATTAAGCGCCCATCTCTCTCATGGTCTTCTAGTTACTCTAGTGGGATCTACCCTCCCAGTAGGATCCCCTTCACTAGAATCACTCATGAGCTAGCAGACAGACACCGAGGATTAATCCACAGCTATTCTAGATTTTAGGGCCCCATTACAGATAAGAAGAAAGAAGCAAAGAGTGGATCATCCCTTGAGCATAGATGAAGGCCCCAGGATGCCTAACATTCCCCAGGTGGAACTCATCCCCTCTTGTCCTGAACCGGAGGATCCTCTGATAGTATCCCCTCTCCACAAAGATTTCAATGACCTCTTCTAGATGGAAGATCTATTAAAATTATAGGCCAATGTGGTGAGGGCAGTGGAGTAGATAGATGCACAAGAAGAAGTGTCCCCAGAAAAAGAGTTGCGGGAGCAAGAAAAAGAGCAAGAAGAAGAAGAAAGACAAGAAAATCCATAAGATGTGGAAGAAACACCAGTCAAGGTGACTGAGATAGAACTAAGGAAAACACAAGATGAGTGGCCAACAATGGCTGGGTGAACCAAACCTTCAGGAGCAACTGTATCCCCAATTGTCACGCTCTAGATGCCTCTAGTTACTCTGGTTAATCAAAGGCCTAGGAGTGCGATATTCAGTGAGGTAGTCTCTACAGCCCAATAGTCAAATCTTGGCCATACATTTCCAACCTATCCAAAAGATGTTCCCTTGGAGAAGAATGTCGCGGTGGATGGCATCGATGAAGGATAGCAACAACAAGATGACGGGGATAACCCCAGGAATGTGGAGACTGAGACCACAGATGCTGGAAAAGATAGGGAAAATCTTGGTGATACAAATGTAGATGCCACCAAGGTGGAAGACATGGGAAACCCTATGGAGAAAGAAAAGGAGTCTGATGTGACTATGGATACTAGGGAAACACCATAGCACCCCAACAAAGACCCCAATTCCCAAGCCTTAGCAGCAAGACCACCCCAGTTGCCACAATGGCTGGTGGAATCCAGGAAAAGAAAGGCCTTGGTGACAGTGAGTACTCCCCTCTTCTTGGCCAAAATGATGGCCCAAAATCAAAATTCTAAGAAGCCTATGAAGGCCTAGACCATCCATACCCTCTGGACTAGTCCATGAGGAAGTACAGTCGTAGTAGTTGTGACACCTCCCCCATATATAGACACGACAGCAGTAAGGGTCAAAGATTATACAATTACAGAGGTTACTTTAGTAGGAGAGACAAACATGATGAATTGGACCTTTTGAAGGAAGCTACTTGGGAAGTTGAGGCCCAGTATGATAAGCAAGTGCAGAAGCTGAAAGAGGAAAGAGAAAATAATGAAAATCTCCTTGGGCTTCTCACAGAACTGACATAGCCACTAGTTAAAATTCTTCTAGAAGCCTCCACCTCTGGAATAGCACTCCCATAGAGTGAGATGGATGATCTAAGGGCCATGAAAAATAAATCACATGCTTTGGATGGGTGGATTGCTGAGAAAATCAAAGTCGTAAGGCAGTTCCTAGTAGTGACACTCCTGGACCTTTATCAGGTCAGCAACCTTATGGGTCAGGTGAACAACGTTGTTGTCTTATAGGAAAAGGATATAGAAAAGTATGAGGAGTGAAGGTCCAAATGGGAAGAGATAATGAACTTTTGGGAGGAAGCCATTATTAAGATAGGATATTTGGGAAAAGAACCCTTTGGATTCCTCCGGGCCCAGCACACCAGACTTGGCTTCAAAATTTAGGTGAGAAAACAACTGGTAGCGACCCTAAAGAATATAATCCTAGGAGTCCATAATTCTTTGGATTTATACATAACATTTGTATCAAGGGTTTCACAAGTCACTCCCTTCACTACCAGTACTTGTGCCCAGGAAGATTTTGTACTGAGAAAATTTGATGAGCTGATGGAGTCCTGGTACCATTCCATCAAAAATTTTGATGGAGGGAAAATGTCAAGATTATCCAAGATGATGCTCCGGGATCATGACACAGTAAAAATAGCTACAGTATTCTAGGAAGGGGCCGGAGATATTGACAAATAATTTGGGTTCATCAGTGACCGATGGGACTGCATCAAGGATGTAGATGAGGATGGAATTGGCCAGATTTTGGAGGCCTTCAAACAAAACAAGGAACAATAGAGTTCTCCGGACTCTGGATATTTTCACCGGTAGGGTACAATTTTGTAAATTCATTATTATTCAAGTGTAAGCTCCCAAACTTTGTAATTCTGGGTCCAAATTTTTGTATTCATTCACAGTTATCCACATCTAGGTTCCTTGGAGCCAACCGATCACTATCAAGCTAGCAGTTAATAAGGGGTTAGCAGGTAGGTGATCCTGATAAGGCATGTTAGATGGAGGGATGGCTCTGACAGATGACTCTCCTGAGGTGCTGCTCCTACATTAACTTCCTAATTTGAATCGAATATAGTGAGCCACAATCTGCATTTATGAGGCATGTAACCTCAAATACTAGGACAATCAGATTTATTCTATTAATACCCCGACACACTTCTCTATGTTGATTCTTCCAATTTTATCTTCTTGTCTTCTTCTTTTGTAGGATATGGAAGATGCCTTCTTCGTGGTCTTGTACATTCATGTGGACCCAGCATGGTCCCATACCTAGTTTATCTCTATCAAGAAGGAACCTCTAATCACCTAAAAATGGTCATCTAAACCCTAGACCCCCAATCTCAACAATTAATTAAGAAACCCTAATCTTGATTATTCTAAGTCCTAAATCAAACAGGCAATTCATCAAACTTGAACTGATCTAACCTAAACCCTAGGTCCTAATCAATCATCATACTTGATTAATTAATTAATTCCTGAAATCATAATATGTTGGCAAATAAACCTTATGTGAATTATTTAATTGATATTACGATATATTAATTAAATAAAAATTACCAAATTGTTAATTAAATAAAAAAGGAATTAAATTAATTATAAAAACATAAATGTGCATTCAAAATCAATTAAATTATTAAAAATGCATATGACATCATCAAATCCAGTTAACTCATTTATCATTTTGAAAACAATCCAGTTCCACTCAGTTAACTGATTCCCATCTGTTTATCATTTTGGAAACATTTCAGTTAACTGAAAACTGAATATGGAAGTTTCCAAAATAACTGATTTATCAGTTTAGTCAACTGACTCTCTCGACCAATCACATCACTTGCACATGGATTGTGCTTCTTCAATCGAATCTGAGCCACTCTTTTTGTTTGATCTCGACCATTGATTTGAGAGAGATTTCTATAAAAGAGAAACTCGTTTCCTTCACAAAGGATCCTAACTTTTTATTAACGTTATTATACTGCATTTTCATCTTAGCTTTCCTGCATTTTAATTTTTATTAATCTCACATTGTTGTTTATTACTTTTAAGCAAACAAATATAATCTTAGAGCACACTTTGAATTTGGTGTTTTAAAATGAATATCTCACATTTCATTTAGTGCTTCTAAAACTGAATCTAATTTACTTGGATGAACAACAAATTGCATAATCATTTAGATTAATCATCATTTTACTTTCAGTATATAGCTATAAATCCTCCATTTATGTTAATGTGTAGTCACTAAGCTTGCAATGATCTTAGAGCAAGCTCATACTCCTACCTACTAGGAGGTAATAGGTCAACTCATTCACACATGAAGGATGAATGAATCCATATTCATTCCTGTATGCAACTGAAGTATAATGACTATGTTGAAGTGTACTACTAAAGTAGAGGTCCACTTTTAGCACAAATATCTCACATTTCATTTAATACTTCTAAAATTGAATCTAATTTAGTTGGATGACCAACAAATTGCATAATCATTTAGATTAATCATCATTTTACATTCAACATATAGCTCTAAATCCTTCATTTAGGTTAGTGTGTAGTCACTAAGCTTGCAATGATCTAAGAGAAAGCTCATACTCCTTCCTACTAGGAGGCAATAGTTTGACTCATTCAGACATGCAAGATGAATGAATCCATATTCATTCTTGTATGAAACTAAAGTATAATGACTATGTTGAAGTTTAGTGCTAAAGTATAGGTCCACCTCCCACACCCGCCATCCCTCCTTCCCACCATGCCTCCTCCCTCCACCACTGCTCCTCCTCCAAACCACACACCACAACAAACCCTTACTCAAACCCGTTTCCTCCTCTCTTCCGCCAAATAACCACCAAATGGCCACAAAAACACCACCAGTCGCTCCTGCTCTGCCCACTGGCCCCCCAAATCCCACCTCTAACTTTCCGGTGGATCATTAAAATTGACGGTTGAATAACCATAAAAAATAGGGCTTTTTTATTTTGAAGACGGCCTATAAGCCATCAAATTTAACATTTAGAAAAGTTGATGTCATCAGAACTTTGAAATTTCTAACCCCTCTCCATATGCAGTTTTGGTTTTGCACTCTAACTTCAAACACACATATCTTGCTCATTCTGAGTCCTTTTTCAGAGCAATTTTTTTTTTTTTTTGGGTAGATTTTCCCAAAGATCACTGTGGTGAAAGTATTTTTTGATTTTTATTGCTGAATTTATCATAAATCACTTTTTTTTATGACTATACTTGCCTAATCCTACATTTTTCAACTTCTAGAGCCTCGTATGGGCTCATATGGTAACGTTTTTGAGTGATTTTTTTTTAAAGTGCATAATTTCTCATCTAGTTTCTAAATATACAATCATTTTTCTAATTTTTTAGATTTTCTAACACTGACGAGTTTTGGGCTTGGTTGTTCTCCTGATTATCTTATTGCTTGTAGCCTAACAATGGTTTGCAAGACGCTAAAAAAGAAGAATAAAACACATACTACTAACGAATCATCTTGTAGGTTTCCTTGATTGATAAAACACTAAACATTGTGCTTGCATTTTGTTTTTATTTTATTAAAAGAGGAATGCACATGCAAGACTTTTTAAAATGAACTTCTGTTTGATGTTTTAGGGATGGAAATAATGTCAGGAAACTATGCTCTTGCCCTTTTGGGATGATCAAAAATTCAAAAACATTTATTGTCATTTACCATTTGAGATTTGCAACTTTAGAGGGCCTGTCCAAGTGGGAAAAAGTACTCACCCTTGGAGAACGACCCAAGTGAGAACAAGCTAACGCCAAGATTCTTCGACTCACTATAATCAAAATGCTTCTTGAGGCCAAAACCTCGAAAGATAAGTGGCATTTGAGCTTATACTTGGATCTCACCTAACACAAAGTAGGGCCTCCAGGTCTTAATCACGTATCATGAACTGTTTGTGCTAAGGTGCTCTGTGGGGTTAGCAGCCTGAATCATGCTTGCGCGGACATAGAGGATACACTTAAACCAAGACCCTTACTAAAACCTTTTTTAGTTAGTGGCTAAAATCATTTTCTACTTGTTGATATGGGTGTTGTGAGATGCACATGCCTAAGAAACCTCTTATGTACCCCTCTTGTTGAGACAGTAAATTTATCAAGATCCTCGGATCTTGAGAAATTTGAATTTTGGTAAGCATGAGAAGTGTGTTTCATGGAGGGGAGCTAGTGCTGCCAAGCTTCTAAATATCCAACTTGAATGGGTATTTTATTGTAAGAGGATTCAAACAAGTATTGTCCTTTTCTCGCAACCTAGGAATAGGGTTTTCTTAATGTTCTTGAATAGCTAAGGGCTTCTTGATGTGTCTAGTGTGAGTGTTCACTAGAACAACAATAATCAATCAATCAAATAATCTGGAAAAATATACACTTTAGGTACGTGTCTGTCATATCACATCTGAAACATCATATCAAACATCAAAATGATTAAATGATTCAAATCTGCACTTTTAGGTGTTAAGCTATCAAATTCTTGTCCGATTTTTCTAGATCTTCTATCAAAACTCTGTAAATCTATAAACTTTCTGTCCAATTCTATATTTTGTTGTGAAGGTTCTGTCCAAATTTTCACAAATCTATGTTCTTATCAACATCATCTACTAGTCTATCTTTGACTACAATCTATTGACAGTCTTACTCATTGTTGTCTTGAAATCTGATTTTGTTGTGCTAGTCCAAGTGACTTGTTACTTTAATCATTTTGTCTACACTGTCCCTATCTTGAGTTGTGAAAGCAAGTTCGTTAACCTTGACTCAAGATCAGAGTCTTTGCTTATCTCTCTCAGTTGGACTTTATCTCCTCTATCCTTTGGTCTTGGACTTAATCAACACTTTAGATATCACTTCAGCAACTATTAGTCAATCAATTGATTCATCATACCTCATTTTCAATCTTCTATGCAAGCGCATCAAGACAATCTCACAATGTCTAAAAGAAAATGGGCTAAACCTTATGGTCCTAATAATGTGCAATAAGAGATTCTTATGGTAGCTCTAGAAAAACAAGTTGAAACGTTAAAATATAAAATCTAGGAAGTAAAGGGAGAAAACGATACACCATCCAAAAAGTCCTCATTGATCTTTCCTTTTCTCTATGATCAGGAGTCATCCATACTTTCTTTCTACTCAAAATCATATGTGTAGTATGAGGAATTATTCAATCTGTTGGGAGCAAGCTCAAACATGCAAACATTAGTGGGTTAGCACATATAATCAATTAAAAATCATGAAGGAGCAAGCAAGCAACAAAGAACACCAAATAACATCAGATTAAGCTTAAACTAAGTAAATAAATGCACCTTATTTTACTCATTTTGATTTTCTCATTTTGATAAGATGTAGGTGTTCTCTCTCAAACACACAAATGAAATGAATCCCCAAGGCATTGCAAGATGATCAAAACAATAAGAAAGATTCAAGAGCTAGTATGAAGAACTAGTCTCAAATCTTCTTCAAGAAGATGATATTCTAACCTAGTTATGAAGATGATATGCATATACTATATAGAAACTAAGAATCATTCACCAATTTGAAACATAGCATGTGATTTCTAAGTGACTTAAGCATGGAAGCATAAAAACTAGAAACTAAGAATATTAGCTTGAAAATAACTATGAATTCTAAAGCAATTCTAGCATAATAACAATGCACAATGAGAGATGAAAATATGAGAGGAGAAGGCCTCTATTTATAGAGTTTTTGGAGAGAGGAAGAGGCTTGGATGAAGTGGCACCTATGTGACATCCACATACGAGCCACATGGGAGACACATGGACTTGAAAAGATGGCCAA
This sequence comes from Thuja plicata, assembly GCA_018584345.1. Taxonomy (NCBI): domain Eukaryota; kingdom Viridiplantae; phylum Streptophyta; class Pinopsida; order Cupressales; family Cupressaceae; genus Thuja; species Thuja plicata. The sequence goes on from MU225064.1 coordinate 1,270,860, forward strand.
TTTTGAGTCAAAATTGGCATTAATATTGAGTAGCTCAATATTTCAAAAGAGGAGACAAAGTTGTAAGAGGGAAATAAAGAGGAAGGGGTGCCCATTTTGGAGAGAATTTCTCCATGTGGGTGAGAATTATATTAGCCTTAAAAAGGTTAGGAATCACCCATTAAGCATGGTTAAAAGGATAGTTAGGTGGGGAAGTATACTTAGGAAATGAGGTGATGGGAGTAGGGTAGGAATAGGGTAGGCTTTAGGGTAGGATTARTAGGYTCCTAGCTAGGGTTTAGATTATAATCCAAATTGAATTTGAATAAATCATGCTTTAGAAGAATTAGGAATATGGAGGATTTAATAAATATAAATTTATTAAAAGGGGATTTTGTGGAGGCAAATGTATTTAAATGAAATACATAAGAATAGTATTTAAACTATTGATAAATGAAACTATTTAATTGATTGAATTAAATAGTTAGAGGAATAAGAGGGAGAAAGATATTAATAATAATATTAATATTTTTGGACGTCTACATTTTGCCCCTCTTTGATGTGGCGTCACAAGTGACGTTTTGTCAAAGACAAGAAAATGAGTTTCCCCAAATGAAGAGGATTTCTAGGGGTCGTGCTGAAGCAACGACAGTACAGGGTTGTGCCCCCTCGAGAAAAGAACACAACGAAAACAATGTTGTGGTATTTTCTCAAAAAGGATACAACTGGAGAGGGGAAAGGAAGGAGGGAATAAGTAGAAGCCTTCTAAAATGAAGTTAAGAATGCAAATAAGAATGTAAATGCAAATGAAATTAAATACAGCTAATGAGCATTCGGGATCCATTTGTGTGAATAATATGGAGAGCACATCCGATTTTGATATTTCAAGAGGAGGTATGCATCAGGTGTTAGAAAACACAGATGACAAGATTCCTTTGCATGGACTAGATGCTCAAACAAAAGCACACTACAAAAGATACATGTATCAGTAACGACCAGTCACAACACACCAAGATATAGCAGATCAAGGTAGTGGTGAGTAGGTTTTAACCAACACAAAAAGATAAAATCAATAAAGAAGGCCTTATGACCAATTAGTCATTCGGTCCAAAGTTCTTGCCATGAACAGGATTGCTGTGATGAAGGATTTGATAAGCCGACACCGGAAGGATGCATCCTGATGGGCAAAGATTGGATTTGATTTGATAAAAGAGATTCACTGGCAAAAGCTATGAATAGGATGGAGACCAAGGACAGTTGGTCACAAAATTGATTTGGTGAAAAATAGTGTCGCAGTTGCATGAGTCAAAGTGTTGTTGAAAATGAAGACCTGGAATGAATCAGAAAGAACGAAGTGTTTATTACATGATTTTTGAGAATATTTGATGTTTTTGGAATTTTTGGAATTTTTGGAATTGTTTGGATTTTTTCGTGATTTTCAAATGTTTTTGAGAGTTTATGCGCATTCAAGCTATACAACAGGATGATATATACAAAAATATACATAGGGGGGAGAAAAATGGGGGGAAATTTTTTGGCAAAAACAGGGGCTATAAGAGGGGCTGGGGGCTTAAAGAAGGTCATTTGTGATTAGTGAAATTTTGAGCTGTGGAGTGAAATGATGGCTGACAAGAGGATGAAGGGGCAACTTGGGGAGCGCGTGCACACACATGGGAGGCCCACCAAGTGACCAGTACCAGTGAGTTAGCTATCTAAGACCTTGCATTTGTTGCTATTGATGTTATTTAATGCTTTGGGGGGGTAGATAGGGCATTAATGAGGGGAAAAAAGTATTGTAGACCAGAGACACCAGTTCTCAAACCGTTGTCTACGAGGACGCCAATCCCTGGATTGACATCTTCATAGATGTTGATCTCTAGATCAGTGTCTCTAGAGATGACGGTGCTAGACCGATGTCTTCGAAGACACCAGACCCAGATCCATGTCTTCGAAGACAACGGTCTGCAGGATGAACATCAGAGATGCCGGTGTATGAATCGACATTTCTAGCTGAACCGGTGTCTGTGCCTAAAAGGGAAAATGCTGAGAGGGATGGAAATGGAGGGACTTGGTGGGGGCCGAGGATGGGTTGGCATAAGACCGAGGGACAGGATGCCCCATTTTGGGAAGGTGTTAGACTAGGACTAGAAGAACAGGTGACTGACATGGTGGATTCTAAAATTCTTGTAGGAGCATTTCCCACCATTGGGATCGTGAGAACATTGGCCTCCTACCATGGAGTTGGAGTCACAACTGACAAAGGATGACTGGGGCTTGTTAGCAGTAGTTGGGTTGGACTATGTGCCCCATTGGCCTAGGCTATGGGTGCACAATGGTATGATGAAGGCACTGATCAAGTGGTGGCACAGTGACACCACCACCTTTCACTTGCCTACTAGAGAGGCGACCATTACTCTGGAGGACGTCTAGTGTATTCTACGAATACCTATCCAAGGAGTGATTCCTTGATATCAATTGGAGGAAAGTGACCACTATATGGATATTGATTTCAGGTAGTCGATGAGGCAGATCCCAATGTACTAGACCTGGGTGCCCTGGCAGCCAGCAGTGGACAGGAGATTGAGGCGGATAGCCCTTTATATTGTAGGATTGATCAAGGGGTGTATGTTAGTAGATCTGGCGGGACACAATTTTGGTATGGGCTGGTCATGGGTGCTAGCTCAAATGCTAGAGGAGGGGACCGCTTATTGCTGGGGGTATGTTGTCCTAGGACAACTATACCATGATTTACACATAGCAACGTATCGCGAGGCATGCAACATGGGTACCGGGGTGACTTTGATGTTAGTGTGGGCTTGGGAGAACATTGCAGTGTTACGACCGATGAGGGTTAGGGAGTCATGTCAGCCTGGGGAGCCCTATTCCTGTAGATACAGGCTCCCTTTGAGATACACCTCCGTTGGCCAGACTGGATACTGGTGGCGACTGTTAGACGAGGTACATGTTTTCTACTGGACCCCATAAAGGCTATGCGAGCCATGGGGGGATATGCACTGGGTGGTAGGAGTGGAGGATGGGTTTGAGTATTTCTTATACCTTTCATACATTCAGACCGATTTCTTTCTACTGGGGAGGACCATCCACTAGATAGAGAGGTACAGAACATCCAGGGTCATGCGACAGTTTGGGCTACAGTAGGGAGTGGTGGCAGAGGATGCCTTATATCCTCATGTCACCATGGAGGTAGGGATATGGGGGAGGTATACGAATGCTCTCACAGTGAGGGTATCCTAGAGAGATATGGTATCGCTAGATTTTGTGGCATGGCCAGATATCACAGATGCAGGGATGACCCTAGAGTATGCAGCATGGTGGGCTGTGCACACACCAGTGAGACTGACTGACCCAGATCAAGTGGCTACTCATGAGAAACTGATAGGGGACCTAGATGTGGATGATGGTATGGATATCAGGGATGCCCCAGAGACCTTGGTAGTAGGTCAGAGGAGGAGGACGCAGAGACAGGTGAGACCTCAGATAGAGGCACAGGTACATGATCAGGCACAGGCACCACCAGTGCCACCACAGGTATAGGCACAGGCACCACCAGTGTCACCACATGTATAGGGGCCATAGGGGCCACCCGTACCACCATAGGTATAGGGGCCACAGGGGCCGCCCACAAGGTACATAGCATAAGAGACCTATGATAATGTCATCACAGAGAAAGACACTCTTTAGACAGAGTGCACCAGACTGCAAGGTTTACTAGACATGGCGGTGGTGTCTGACGTGAGCTTTAATGCAGAGATTGCCCAGATACAGGGATTAGTGACTGCAGAGACAACACGGGTTGATAGGTCAGAGGGTGCATTGGACACCTTACAGGCCTGGGTAGACTCAGGCAAGTTTGCGATGGTGGACCTGACACAGGATGTTGGAGAGCTGTATACTGAGATAGGTACTCTTACGGGCCAGCTGGATACACTGACCCTGCAGATGGAGCAGGTTACGAAGCAGATTTATACATTAACCTCAGAGAGGGATGCAACACTATGATGGGCAGAGGTATATAGGGCTAAGCATGACATCGCCAAGTAGGTAGCTGTAGCAAGTGGGGTTGGGCAGGTGGTGGTCGAGGTGTTCGTAGCTCATAGAGATTTGAACAGGGCAGGTAGGGAGGCATCCCATTATAGAGCACTATATCATCAGCTAGTTCCTGAGGGACAGAGATGAGACTACTTAGAGAGGTCATGTTCTCAGAGCATAGTGCGGACTTCAACATCACAGGGATCAGTGGGGATGCCACCCCATCCACCACTAGGGCAGGGAGGTGGATCATCACAGCCACTAGTATGATTCCTCAGAGGACCAGATGACACACAGTTTTTTATTTTTGAGATTATACATGTATATTGGCACCGAGGTGCACGTGATGTATTTTATTGATAGATATTGATATATATATATATGATTGATGAGGACTCTTATGATTCTTATGATGTATGGTCTATATGATGTGTTGATACATACAACTATATGATTACTGACATTTGATGCTTGTAGGATGTGATGCATATGGATTACCTGATTATGTATATATGATGTATGACTTATGCAAGATGGATGATGCTTATGTATATATGATGTACTGATGTGTGTGGATGTAGGATGTGATGTGCTTTTATGATGTGTGCAATATATATGTTTATGTTTTATGAATATGTATAGGAATGCCAGATGAATGATGTTTTAACAATGCAAGAATAAAATGAATCTAAATGAATTAATTATGCAAATGGTATATGAATCTAAATGTTGTAATAAAATGGATGAATGCAAGATGAACCTAAAATGAATTAACAATGCAAGATGAATTAACAATGCAAGATAATGAACCTAAAATGGATTTTAACTATGTAGGACAATGCAAGATGATAAAATGAATCTAAAATGAATTTAACAATGCAAGCTAAATAACAATGCAAGATGAACTAAAATGAATCTAAAATGAATTTAACAATGCAAGATGACAAAATGAATTAATAATGCAAAGTTCTAAAATGATACTAGCTATTGACATGATGATTAATGCAATTTAATAATGAACAATGTGACTTGAATGATGGATCTAATGCAATCTAATGAATCTAAAATGATGAATAATGTAACTAAATCTTAATGATAGATGCAATAATGATACTAGAGGCAATGGATGAAATGGATGCAATGGGTGCAAATGGGACTCACCTATATATATTTGTTTGTGTGTGTCATAGTCAACTGATGAACCAGATGGGAGGACTATGGAGGATCGGGTAGGGAATGTTAGCAGGATGACGACTCAGGATGTTAGAATGATGGCGGGAAGACAAAATTCATCATGAATGTACAAGGATCAAACTGAGCGATTAATTACAAGCGATTAGTTACAATGATTACGTACAAAGGTTGCTATCGAGATTTTGATTGGATCATGTTACTTGTCTTGATGCGTGTGATAGGTGTGTGTGCTAATTGATTAGTTCAAGAGGGAAGATACATCCTACAAGAACCCAAAGGTGACGACAATCCAAATTTAATTTGACGAGAGGAACGATATATCCTCAAGACTTATTTCTAGAAAGAGGGGACTTACCAAGTTGATTGATCAAATGCACACTACCAGCAAACTATAGAACCAATGTAGGATCATACAAGGAGAAACTCAAGACATGAGGAATATATAGGACTAGTGCTTAGGGTTTTGGATAGTACAATTTATGGACAAAAATATACAAGATTATGTGTACAAAATCTCAGGATACGAGATAGGAAGATCATTGCTGACTAGTGCGTATGATATGCGAACACCCAGGGAATATAGTGAATGCGAAGATTAGGGAGATGTGGTGCTGGTGATGGAAGGAAATGAGATTTTGATAGATAATGGAACAGTCCATTATGTGTGATGCCTATTTCTAGGTTTTCATCACCCATACTTGTCCAAGGTGCCTGATTGCCAAGTTTTCACCACTAGACGAAAGTTTTTCTCTTTATTTTTCTTTTTGATTTCTTTGGATCTTTTTGATTTTTTTGATTTTTTGATTTTTTTGATATTGCCCAAGTGTCTGTTTACCAGGTTTTCACTGGGACAATCATTTTTTCAGCTTCATTTTTTGCTTTTTAGAGATTTTTTTTAGGACTATTTTACATTGTTTTTGTGCTTTCTTCAGGACTTTTTTATACTTTTTATGGATTTTCTTAGATAACTGGAATGAAGACCAGCCATCAGGCATAGAAGCGCCTGAGATGAATGATGTTGATAGGATCATTAAATGGTTCTCCTTCTAAGGTAGAGAGTTGATATGCCCCAGAACCAAAGCATGCAGTGACAACATATGGGCCATGCTAGGTGACTTCAAACTTGCCTTTCTTTTCCCAATCAGTACCCACTTTCTGATTTTCTTTTAGCACAAGGGCCCCTACCTGGAACTAGCATGGGTGGACCTTCTTGTTATAGTTATGCTTGAGTCTATTCTAGTAAACAATCAAGTGATCATAAGCTTGTTGGTGCTTTTCATCTAGGAGATCCAACTATGTGAGTCGTGCTACCCGATAATCTTCATCATTAATTAGGCCTCTTAGTGATACTCAAAGGGAGGGCAGTTCAACCTCAATTGGTAAGACTGCTTCAGCACCATAGACAAGGGAGTAGGGAGTAGTGCCAGTAGGAGTACGGTAGGAGGTGCGATATGCCCAGAGGGAAGGATTGATTTGGAGATGCCAATCATGACCAATATCATTGACAACTTTCTTGAAGATTTTGAGTATGGTTTTATTAGTTGCCTCAGCTTGGTCGTTACCTTGCAGGAAATATGGACTGGAGAAACAGTGGTGGATATGGAGGTGAGCATAGAGATCACTGATGTGTTTATTTTAAAATGGTGTATAGTGATCTGTGAAGATGGTGGAGGGTATTCTGAAGTAGAAAATGATGTGATAAAGTATGAATTTGGATATCTGGACACCAGTAGTGAGTGTGAGCAGAATTGCTTTGACCCACTTTGTAAAGTACTCCATAGCTATGATTATGTACTTGTGGGCTTCAGAGGAGAGGGGATTAATCTTACCAATGAGGTCAAAAACCCAAAAAAAGAAGGGCCAAGGAGGCACAATAGGTCTAAGGTCCTGAGCAGGAGCATGGATCAAAGTAGCATGCCGTTGAAAAGGTACGCACTTTTTGACAAACTCACAAGCGTCATGTTCCATTATAGGCCAATAGTACCCTATACGTAGAATTTTCTTGGCTAGGACCATGCCACTCATGTGGGAACCCCACATTCTAGCATGTACCTCATGTAAAGCCTGGGCAGCTTCATTTTCATCTAGACATCTAGAGAGCACGTTGGGATAACCTCGACGATAAAGGGTGTTGGCTATGAGGGTGTAATGGGATGCTTTGCGGATAAATTTTTGGCATTGGTTTAAAGTGAGATGAGGAGATATGATACCATTTTGTAGGTAATCTTGGATATCATGGTACCACAGGGACTCGGGACCAACCAAGACACATACGCAATTTGTTTCATCATTGTCATAAGTGGGAGCATGTAGTTTCTCAACTAAGAATTAGTATTGCATAGATGCATGGGGAATCTCGAGAAGGGAGCCAATTGTGGCCATTGCATCAAAAAAATTGTTCTATAAACATGGTACCTATGTTATCTGCAAGTGGAGGAAATGTTCTTTTAGCTTTTCAACCATCTGCTTATATGGCGTCAATTTGTCATCTTTAGTTTGGTACTCATCCAAGACTTGTTTGATGATGAGTTGGGAGTCGCCAAAGACCTGGATATCTGTGATGTTCCATTCTATGGCCATGCGGAGTCCTACAATTAGTGCTTCATACTCTGCAATGTTGTTTGTGTAGGGAAATCCCAATTTGAATGACATGGGGATGTAGTCACCTTGAGGTGTGACAAAAAGTATTCCTGCCCCTGTACCATGAGTTGTGTAGGACCCATCAAAGTAGAGTTACCATGTTGGTTTTTCTTCTATCATGTACAAATTCTCATCTGGAAATTCTATGACCAAAGGATATGCATCTACTAATGGTTCTTCGGCTAGCTGATTGGCAATGACTTGCCCTTTAATGGATTTTTTGTCAACATACTGAATATCAAATTCACTTAGCAACATAACCCATTTTTGCATTCGACCTATAAGTGTAGTCCTAGAGAGTAGGTACTTGAGAGCATCCACCTTTGAAATGAGCTTTGTTGTGTGACTAAGCATGTAGTGGCAAAGTTTTTGAGTGGTGAAGACCACTGCCAGACATGTTTTTTCCATAGGTGAATAATTGAGCTCATAACCCACTAAGGTTTGGTTGATATAATAAATAGCTCTTTCTTTGCCTTCATCATTCAATTAAGTGAGGAGCGCCCCAAGTGTTGTGGTAGTAGCAAAAATTTATAGGATGAGTGGTCGAATAGGTACGGGTGGTACCAAGATGGGTGGATTAGCCAAGTATTCTATGATTTTTTCAAAACTCTTTTGACATTGAGGATCCCACTTAAATGTGTTGTCTTTTCGCAGGAGATGAGTGAACGGTTGACACTTCTCTGCTAGTTGAGAGATGAAATGGTGCACAGATTGTAACTTTCCTTGGAGGCTACATAGCTGTCAAAGTGTTTTTGGTGGAGGCATCTCTATGATAGATTGTACTTTCTTTGGATTGATTTCAATGCCTCATCTGGATACAATAAACCCTAGGATTTTTCCTGATGTGACTCCAAAGACACATTTCTTAGAGTTGAGAATTAAGAAGTAGTGTCCAATTCTATCAAAGATGCATTCCAAAACATTTAGGTGATCTTCCCTTTTTACTGATTTTGCCAAGATATCGTCCACATAGTCTTCAAGGATCTTGTGAATCATGTCATGAAAAATGACAGTCATGGCTCTTTGATAGGTTGCCCCAGCGTTCTTTAAGCCAAAAGACATCATGTTATAGCAAAAGGTGCCCCAAGGGGTTGTGAATGTTGTCTTATGCTGATCTTCTTCTACAATGTAGATCTAATTATATCCAGAAAAGCCATCCATGAGTGACAACATCTCATGTCCTGCTGTGAGATCCACAATCATGTCTATGTTTGGCAAGGGGAAATCGTCCTTGGGACATGCCTTATTGAGATCTCTAAAATCTATACATATCTTGATTGAATTATCAAGCTTAGAGATGGGCACCATATTAGAGATCCAGTCAGAATAGTCAATGGGGTGGATGATCTTGGCTTGGAGTATTGTTTCTAGCTCTGCTTTGACAAGTAGTACCACTTTAGGGTGCATCTTTCTAAGCGTTTGCTTGACAGGTTTGATTTTTGGGTCCACTACTAGATGGTGAACCACCAAGTTGGGGTCTAACCCCAGCATGTGTGAGTAAGACCATGTGAACTTGTTGATGGATTTCTTTAGTAAACTGACAAGATCACTTTCTTCTGCTTCAGTCAGAGATGCTGCTATATATGTGATGGTAGGATTTTCTTTGGTGCCCAGGTTGACAGGTTTTGCTTCTTCAATGAGAATTGATGATTGTTCAGGCCTATAATCTTGGATAAGAGGAAGAGGAAAATATTCATCCTCTGGCACCTCAAAGAGGTTTTCACTAGGGGATACACCCTTTGTTTTTACTTTTTTATGATCAGATAGCGCCCCAGAGGGTTTTTCGCTAAGGGATCAATTTTTCTCTTTTTTATATTTATTTTTTGTGTCATTTTTATGGCTAAAGTTCTCCTCTTCCCCAAAGTATGAATTTGGGTCCAGTTTGTAGACATATTCTGAGTCTTTCCCCCAGTCACTGCTTTTCTCAGTTGCTCCCATAAAGCTTAGAAGCACGTCCTCACTGTGGAACTCGTCAATGTGTACGACACTTGGTTGGTCCCAGTCTATGAGTTCAGGATAGCAGAGGGGGAGGTCAATGAAGAGGATGGAAAGTTGTTTTAGGACAGTATTTCCCAGGAAGGTTTCATCGTCGAAAACATCATCATAAGCTCTCATAACTTTCTCTTCCAGGATATCTTTGATGTTAGTGATTTCGCCCATGGATGGACAAGAGGAATAGTCGATGAACTCATTGGTGCCCCCATTCATGTCAGAGCCCATACCAAGGCCCAGGTGCTTTTCTAGTTGGGTAGGTACAGTAGGATCTTTCATTCCTTGCTCTTCATAACCAAGGCCACCTCCTTGGTAATTCCATTTTTGTGTCACCAGTTTATCCATTGTGGGGTATTTATCTTTGATGTAATTGAGGTGACTTGTGTCTTTGGGTGGTGGATCTTTATATAGCCATTGGTTGATGTTTGGTGCCATTTCCTGGCCAGTCAAAGTACCTTTTGATATAAAAGTGGTAGAACCAAATTGTAGTGCCTTGGTTGTCTCTGATTCTATTTTGCTTAGATTAGGCTGGCGGCCTTGAGTGTGAGGATCAATTGGCAATGCTCCAGCTGCGAAGGCATCAGATAAAGTGTACTCACCACAACCTTTGTTGTTGATCTTGACCGTGGACAAGGTGGAGGAGAGGATTGTTTCTGGGTCTGAATGGGTTCGAGGTGAGCTGGCGATAGAGGTACCAATATCAATCCTGGGATAGTGATTAGAATGTGGAAAGGATGTCTCCAATGCATTACAGTGTGCGAAGGGCTTGGGATCTGCACAGATGGTGATCTCAGTGCCTTTATATGGGAATTCGATGCACTAATGGTAGGTGGATGGGATGGCTTGCATAGAATAAATCCATGGGCGTCCGAGGAGGATGTTGAAGGGAAGGTCAAGATCAACAACATGACGTAATGTATCCTTGCTAACTGGGCCCACTTGAATGGGCAATGATATGGTGCCTTCAGAAGTATGCTCTAGATTGTCATATGCTTTTATTGTGATGAAATCATTTGTTATATCAGCCTCAATGCAACCCAACTATTTTATGAATTTTAGAGTGCACAGATTTAGGGTCGATCCATTATCTATCATGACCCATTTGATGGAAAAAATTTTAACCATGACAGCGATACAGAGTGGGAGATTATGATCAGTTTGTTTGGAGGGTACATTTGTTGGTCTAAAGGAGATCCCACAAGATGTAGATAGGTGTTCAACAAGGTTTTGGAATTCAGTGAGGTTGATGTCGCTGGGAACATGAGATTCTTGCAAGGCTTTATTGAGATTCTTGCAAGGCTTTATTGAGGATCTCTTGATAAGTAGGTGATGTGCGGAGAAGATCTAGGATGGAAATTTGAGCTGGGGTATTCCCTAGGTGTTCCAAAATGTTGTATTGGGTCCTAGCAGATGGGGCGGGACTGGCACCCATGACTGTTATCCTACCTCTACAAGTGGTGATGGTGCATTAGTTATTGACACCCTTGACATGGATGACATTGATAGAGGACTGGGCTTGGGATATGAAACTGATGAGATTATCATAGTTGATATATGCATTTGTATAATCTTTTCTATTAGCATTTTCTGCTTGTTTACCCTTTCCCTGATCAGAGGACTGAGTAGGATTACCTGGGTCTGTACCAAAAGTGTATTTAGGGAATGCATTTTGATAAATTTTAAGGCCTGCATTTGGCGATGATTGGGCAGGAGAATCCACTTCAATCTCCTTGCGGTCAATGAGATCTTGGATATAGTGTTTTAGCTTCATGTATTTGAGAGTGGTGTGTCCCTTGACATGATGGTATTCATAGTACTCTTTGTCTTTATACCAAGCTGGCTTAGGAGTTGAGTCATCAAATGACTATGTTTTAGGATGCACGACTTGGTTAGCTTGGACTAGCTTGCTGAAGATGACATCTATAGGTTCACCCAAAGGAGTAAATGTGCATTGTGGCACATTCAAAGTGTGAGGTCTTTGTTGTCCTTGTGGGACTGATATAGCATTTGTCTGATTCATAGGACCCTGATAGTTCTGTTGATACGATGTCCCTAGAGGGGGATAGATAGGTGCACCTTGAGGGCGCATGTTTTTCTGATATGTTGGTTGAGGATACATGGGATTGGGCTATTGATACATGGGAGGAGGTTGAGGGTACATTGGTGGCGCTTTCTGATAAGTCTGGGTAGGTGCATTAGGACTAGCTACCACAACTTGAATGTGTTTGGTGTTAGTGGCTCCATCTGTTACCGCATTTTTGTTCTTGTTCCAGTATCATGATCGATCATTGTTATGTTTGTTAGGCTGGGATTCTTTGTAGTGCTTAATGGTACCTTCTTCTACAAGACCTCATTCAAGGTCCATACCCTTGATTTTGATATCGTGATAAGTTTGTATACAGTTCATGCGCATGTGATAGGCAAGCTTAGGATGAAGGTTGTTAATGAAGATTTTGATAAGATGTTGCTCTGGGGGTTGGTAAGAAAACCTTGTAGTAATCCCTTTACAGTGCTGAAGATTATTGGCTAGGCTTTCTCCTCCCTTTTGTTTGGAATTTCATAGGTCAAGGAGTGAGAGTTTATTTTTGACATTATGTGCGTATTGGGCCACAAACTTTTCAGATAATTCTGTGAAAGTAGAGACTGTGCCATAAGGGATTTTCTAGAACTATTCAAGAGCAGTGCCTCATAAGATTTTGAAAAATAGTCTCATGAGGAAGTTATCGCTATAGGCCACTTCTTGACAGGCCATGTAGAATTCTTTCACGTGACTCACAGGATCGCCCTTCCCCCGATATTTATCAAATTTTGGGGTCTCAAAGTGCTTGGGGAAGGGTATAGCAGTGATAGATCAATCAAATGGATAAGGACATACCTCTTCAAATTTAAATTTTTTAGCATTTGTCCTAGCCTTTAGCTCCTTGAGAGCATTCTTCATTTCCTCCCATTCATGATTGATTTGCAGGGGAGGATTGTTGATCGTGATTGTAGGATTTCCTTGAACCTGATATGGATTGAATGGCAAAAATGGAGGATTCTATGGGGGATATTTTGCTGTTTGGTATGATGGTTGTTGGTCAATGTATACGGGTTGTTGTGGTGGAAGTTATGGTTGAGGGGAATATTGTAGTGGAGGAGGTGTCAAAGCTTGATAAGATTGTTGCAACTGTTGGAAATATTCTTGTATTTGTTGCGATGTTGGATAGGTAGGATGAACCTGTTGCACACTTGTATAGGATGGAGGATAGGTGTTTTGTGGTGGAATACCCCCAGCGAGAACTTGTTGTGGAGGGGGAATTGTTTGTGATGTAGCGGAAGATGGCATGGCTATGTAATTGGTGGGATGAGTTTTCTATTGTTGCACAGGTTGGTTAAAAGGATTAGCAAACTATTGTAGTGGTTGTGCCGTTAGGGGATTTGCCCCCTGTGTTTGTGGGTGTGGCTACTATGTAGTTAGGATAGTGGGCTATGCAGTTGTGAAGGGGTTGATTGGTTGTTGTTGCACTTGGGATGTGAATGGATTGGTGATTTTCTACTGTTGGATAGGTTACTATTTTTGTTGTTGGATAGGTTGTTGTTGTTGTTGTTGGATAGGTTTTTGTTGGATAGGTTGTTGTTTTTTCTATTGGATAGGTTGCTATTGTTGTTGTTGGATAGGTTGTTGTTATTGCTATTGGATAGGTTGATGTTGTTGTTGTTGGATAGGTTGTTGTTGTTGTTGTTAGATAGGTTGTTGTTGGATAGGTTGGAGTGGAATTTGGGGTATGATGAAGGGATTTGTGGATGGTTACAGTATGGGGGGATTTGGGTTGAATGATGTGTGAGGTAGAACTGCTAGCATTCATTGTGTTTGTGTTGTTGGTGGAGTGGGAAAAGTGGACCCTTGCAGAAATAAGGGTTGGTTATATGCGTTGGTAGGTGGCATGCCTGTGGTGAAGAAAGGTTGAATAGGCATGGAGACTTGGGTACTTCGATGTTGTGAACTGGTTGTAGCACTTTGAACGCGTTGAGTAGGAATGGGTGGAATGGTGGTTTGTTGTGTGCTGACTGGTGGTGGTGGTGGAAAGTTTGTAATGAATGTTGTGATTTCTTGCGAAAGAGGAGCGACTGTGGTTTGCGGAGGTGCTTGCATAGTGATAGGGGGTATTGTTTTTTCTATTGATGTGGCATCAAGAGGTGGGGCTTTCGAGGTAGGTGAAGGTGTTGTGTGCATGATGGAAGGTGGAATGGAGGGATGAACTACTTGCACGAGAAGAGTTCCCACTTGTAGGGCTCATTGAAGTGGATCAAAAACTTTGTTTCTAGTGGGACAAGGATGTTCCCCTAGAAGTGCCATAGGTTGTGTAACAAATGTGGGTATAATCCAAGGTGGAAGTTGAAGTCCTTGTTGTTGGATGTCCAAGAGTACCTAGTTTCTATTACATCCACTCATAATGTTTACCATGTGGACAAGTGTTGGATGGTTGATAAATGCTTCCATGGTACTTAGAGTGGGAGTTTCATTAGTGTCTACCCAGATATGTTTGATTTGATCATTGGGCTGAGACGCATAAGTGACCATGGTGTTGGTATTGTCAGTTGTAGGATTAGATGAGCTAGCAGCAAGATTAGGATCCATGTTCTTCCTCTTCTTAGTGGCTCGTGTGATAGGTGGGATGAAATGATTATCCTAAATGAATATGAGATGCAAGATGTATGCAAGGATGTACCTAGGAAACTAAGGATGGTGATACTAGGATTAGGATGTTCTTAAGATGATGGATGTGCTTCTACGGATTAAGAATGACTTGATGTATGCAAGGATCAAGGGTTGCATCCCTAGTGTAGGATCAAGTGGATATGATTGTCTACCTAAGATAGACTTGTGGTCTTCGACGGACGAGATTCTTTGCTAATGCGAACAAACCTTTTTATCAAGGTGATGAGGTTGCAAAAAGACAAAGGGGATTATCCTAAAACAATTCTTAGTTTAAGGACATTCAAGGATGGGGTTTGATTAAGATGTAGGATTTTAGAAACCCAAAAAGGTATGCACCACCACATGAGGGGTGTGATCAAGGATGCTTTGGATGATGATTAGGATGATGCTACGCTAATTAGGATTGATTTTATTAATGCAAGATCATGCTAGGATGAGTGTGTGATGTGTTCCTAAAGATGACAACCTAAGTGAGGTCCTAAAATGCAAGCTAAGTGAGCTTAAGAAGAGGAGGGACTTGTGTTTGTTGTGGTAAACCGACTATTCATATTGTTCAACTCCAAAAAAATTAGATTTTAGACGATATTTACCCATGAAACGAGCAACCTTATTGTTGTAAATCACTTTTTCAAATTGTTCTCATTTATGGATTTCTTGCTTGACAAAATCGATAATGTGTTGGTACTTGGTAGCCTCTTTGGTTGTGCTTTTTTGTTCTCTTTGCATGGGTGGTAACGGAGTTTTCACCTTTTTATGTTTCTTGGAATCGGTCATGTCCTATAAGTAAATCTGATCTTGGATGAATAGTTGGAGGTTTTTAGGACATATCTCATAAAAGACCGAATTTTGGCAAAAGGATGTTGTTTTGATAATCTGGCAAAAGCTTGATCTTGTTCTGATTTCTCAATAGATTTGTTCCATGGAAAGAACCAATTTCAACATAATCAAACTGGAAAATAACAAGCATGTGTCTGAAAACAATCTGATAAGGGACAAAGAAACCCTGAAGGATACAAGCACGTGACAAATTTAAATGTTGGACATTGTCTGTGTTTTGGATTTGTCAATGTTCTTCAAGCACTTCAAGCACAAAATCTACCTAAGGAATTGGCATAGCATGAAAATACTTGCTCATAAGCTTAGGCACACACACAATAGCTAATCAGAATACAATCATCACCAATCACGCAATGGCTCTAGTCATGATGTCGTATTATCTAGTTCCAAACATTTAGGGTGGCACGAATGTATGAGTGATCTTGGGGAAGTTAATATCTTCCTTACACAAGCATTATCACCTTTCGAGGGTGTTCTGGGTAGCTTCTAAGCCTAGAGTGTTTAGTATGGTTCTCCGTTCGATTGTATCCTCTATGTTCACACAAGCATGATTTAGGCGTATATCCCCATAGAGCGTCTTAACAAAAGTGGTCACATAAACGTGATTGAGACCGCAAGGCCACACTTAAGTTAGATGAGAGCCGAGTATAAGCTCAAATGCCAACCAACTCCCAAGGCTTTAACCCCAAGGAGTAAATTTGATTAATGTGAGTTAGAGTGGTGTGGCTTACACCTCATTCTCATGTGAGTCATTCCCAGAAGATTTTTTTCTCAACCGGCAGGCCCATCTAAAGGATTCATAGTAACCTGGATTAGCAAAAAAAAGGAGCATGATTTCTGATTTTCCCACAAGGGGAAAAGAGCATACTCTCCTATCTAGTATTGTTTTCTCCACAAATACGCAAGACACGCTTTGTTCTTTCCAAAAGATCCAATTGTTCAACACTAAGTAAGTGTGTCTAGGTTTTTTATCTTCCCAAAAGGGAAGAGAGCATAATCCCCTAACACTCACTTAGGATTAAACAAAAAAATATAACTAATTAGTCTAGGTGCTTAAAAAAATATTAATGCAAACATGATCATTTGGTCGATGTAGATCTGAGGCAACCTGTAAGACAAATGTGAGTAGTTTTGAGTTTGTGTCTTTGACAAGCGGTGTTGTAAAATAATTAGTTAGTATTTCTATGAATATTGATCTTTGATAAGCGTTATTAGCACAAGAACCACTTAACCATTGTTAGTATATGATAAATCCAACTTAGACACAACGTAGATGCCATTTTAGGGTGCAGACGCCGATTCTGGTTTTTTTCTAGAAAAAGACAGAAAGCTAAAAATTCTCCAAAAATATAGAAAAACCAGAAAAAGGCTATAGCAGTTGGAGACACCGGTTGACAGAGCGCAGATGTCAATGTAGGGTGCAAACGCTGATTTGTGAATCATAGACGTCAGTTCATGAACCAGCATTTACGAAGACACTGATGTACCTGTAAACACAAAAAAGAAGCAAATACAGTCACTTTTCTTCATCTTAGTATTTAGTTAGATCAAATTTAGCCATTTCAGACCTTCCAAATATTAAAAAGCTAGTGTGTTTTTGAGAAAACTTCAAGATTTTTTTACTTTTAATGAAATTTTAGCATTATGACAACTTGTGAAAATGAATCTCTGATAAAAAATAGAATGCTAAAACCTTAGAAGCTGTGAAAAATATAGTGAATCTCAAAAACTGAAAAGTAGAGTTTGGAAAATCTAAAATTAATAATGCCAGACCTAAACGATGGTTTAGGTCGCAGACACTACTTCAGCATAGACACTAAATGATAGTTTAGTAAGAACTGGTGTTTGCATAGACGCCTTTGCGTAAAATGCAAATGTTGATCTGTGTTCTGGGCAAAATTTGAAGAAAAACAAGACAAGAAGTTAGAAATTTTAGGGACCTAGGTCCCACCGAGCGTGCCATAATGTAGTATGAGGAATTCTTCAATCTATAGGGAGCAAGCTCAAACATGCAAACATTAGTGGGTTAGCACATATAATCAATTAAAAATCATGAAGGAGCAAGCAAGCAACAAAGAACACCAAATAACATCAGATTAAGCTTAAAATAAGTAAACAAATGCACCCTATTTTACTGATTTTGATTTTCTCATTTTGATAAGATGTATGTGTGCTCTCTCAAACACACAAATGACATGAACCCCCAAGGCAATGCAAGATGATCAAAATAAGAAGAAAGATTCAAAAGCTAGTGAAGAACTAGCCTCAAATATTCTTCAAGAAGATGATATTCTAATCTAGTTATGAAGATGATATGCATATACTATATAGAAAATAAGATTCATTCACTAATTTGAAACCTAGCACATGATTTCTAAGTGACTTAAGCATGGAAGCATAAAAACTAGAAACTAAGAACATTATCATGAAAATAACTATGAATTCTGAAGCAATTCTAGCATAATAACAATGCACAATGAGGGATGAAAATATGAGAGGAGAAGGCCTCTATTTATAGAGTTTTTGGAGAGAGGAAGAGGCTTGGATGAAGTGGCACCTATGTGGCATCCACATAAGAGCCACATAGGAGACACATGGACATGAAAAGAAGGCCAATTTTGAGTCAAAATTGGCATTAATATTGAGTAGCTCAATATTTCAAAAGAGGAGACAAAGTTGTAAGAGGGAAATAAAGAGGAATGGGTGCCCATTTTGGAGAGAATTTATCCATGTGGGTGAGCATTCCATTATCCTTAAAAAGGTTAGGAATCACCCATTAAGCATGGTTAAAAGGATAGTTAGGTGGGGAAGTATACTTAGGAAATGAGGTGATGGGAGTACGGTAGGAATAGGGTAGGCATTAGGGTATGATTAATAGGTTCCTATCTAGGGTTTAGATTATAATCCAAATTGAATTTGAATAAATCATGCTTTAGAAGAATTAGGAATATGGAAGATTTAATAAATATAAATTTATTAAAAGGGGATTTTGTGGAGGCAAATGTATTTAAATGAAATACATTAGAATAGTATTTAGACTATTGATAAATGAACATATTTAATTGATTGAGTTAAATAGTTAGAGGAATAAGAGGGAGAAAGATATTAATAATAATATTAATATTTTTGGACGTCTGCAATATGAAAGTCTTTTCTATCCGCAAAAGAAAGATATTTCAAGTCAAGAAATGTCTAATTATCCTTTAGAGAGAATCTTTACTCCTTTGGGACAATCTTATAAATCAGCATTGGAATAACTTCTTGAGAATGATCTCATCACATTACCTCAAGCCACATCATGTGGACAAAGATTCTTGAGTACCTATTGTGCATATCATCGACATAATGAGCATAAAACTTCATCTTTCATGGAGTTGAAATATAAAATCCAAGATCTCAAAGATGATGGCATAATCGAAGTGGAAAATCCTAACAAATCATCTAGTGAAGAAACTGATCTCAAGCATGATCAATATTAGGAATCTATGTCTAGCAATGGTTCCCATATCACATCTTCTTCGTCCACCATTCCTCCATCTCCTAAAGCTTCATCATCTCTATCAAGAACTGAGCCAAATGATGACTATGTCTACCCTCAGGGACTACCTCTACAAGATATCCAAGCTAATCAACAAATGACTGCAAGTCTTTCTCGGGCTTCAAATATCATAGACCCAAAGCATCCATCTGCTTCAAAGTTTAGCATGCCTACTCAAAATGATACTCCATTAGCCTTTCAAGAGTCCCTCATGCAGATCAAAACTCCTACCTCATCCTTAGAAGTGGCTCCATGTGAAGAGGGCAACCCAAAATGTGAAGAAATAAATATCAATAATGATCAAGATCAAGACACCATCCATCTTTCTCCAAAATTTTACCAAATTCACATACCTCATGAGTCTCATGATGATTCTCTCACCCCCATCCATGTCTTCCAAAAAAATATCACTTCATCTCCCAAGCAAGATCAAGATATCCTTTCTGGAATCTCTAATGAGCCTATTGAAAATCAAGATAAAGGTACCCTTTGTACACCATCTAAAGATCCTTGTCAAGATCAGAGCATCCCATCATCTCCTTGTCATGCTCCTCCATATCCACCTCAAGAAACCATCATTCCTCCAAATTCCTTGCAGAACAATAAATCCTCTCAAGCTTTAGTTGCTCCTATCAAAGCTTCTCATGCTCCTATTGATATAAAGATGAATTAGAAAGAGAAGAGCCTCGCCAATGCAGCTCTCTCTAAATATGTTGATATCCCTTCCACAACTTATATCCCTCCATTCAAACATAAGCATCATCCTTCACTATCCTCCAAATCCATCCTTGGTCCCTATATCCCCAAGCTAAAACCATCAAACCTTCCATCTATATTGGGTCCTTATATCCCTCCATCTTCTTACCCTATCACCTATCAAGATCAACAGAGACATACATCCTTGAAATCTCCTTATCAACTCATCCATATGAACCATTCATATTGACCCTATCCATCCACAATTCCCAAGTCTTTTGGAAGTAATTTGGATGGGCAACGAAGAAATTAGAAATACAAGAATCCACATACATGTGAAGATCACTATGTCCCATCTAATCGACGTGTGACTACAACAAAAAAGGAAATATTCAAGAGACCACAAAGGTCCACTAAGAAAATAATAATATCAAAGAAAATATGGGTTCCTAAATCCATCATGGAAGATTTGCATTCTGAATCTAAGCAAAGAATCATATCAAATAAAATATGGGTTCCTAAATCCATCATGGAAGAGTTGCATTTTGAATCTAAGCAAAGAATCATATCAAAGAAAATATGGGTTCCTAAATCCATCATGGAAGAAATTATGTTCTAAATCATCCAAAAGTAAAGGAAAATCAAAAGCTATGTGGATTCCCAAGTCTCTTCTAAAGGACTTGGATACAAAAATAAAATCAAAAGTTATGTGGATTCCCAAGTCTCTCTTAAAAGGCTTGAACAAAAAGGAAAATTTGGCGTTGGCATCCAAGCTTCCAAAGTCTTCCACTTCATCTCCATCTAAACATCTCCCATCTTCTAACTCCATCTTGGGTCCTCGTATACCAAGATCCATATCCACTCATACATCAAAGTCTTGAGCTATTCCATCCACTTTTCCTCCATCCATCCACTACCCTTCAAGGGGTGTGTCAATGTTGATCTTATCACCACACTCTATACAATATCCTACACCTACCTCTTACCCATCCATCCCATATCCTACTATTCCTCTTATCCAATCTATCACATAAATCCTTGTCTACCATCTCCCATATCCTCCATATAAATGTTCTCTACCATCACCCTATCAACATCCTCGATCATATTTTCAGCGGCCTTGGCCTCTCATATCATATCTTTCAGAGGAGCACTATCTAAAGAGAAATAAACTTAAATTCCTCCATAAAATCAAGTACAAAGAAAAAAGTACCTTGGTGAAAACCTGGTAAATAGGCACCTTGGTAGCAAAAGTAAGGATAAATCAATCCGTCCTACTATAAAAACCACTTCTTGTGGCACCTTGGACAAGTACCATGATGAAAACCTGGCAAACATGCATCATGTGTAATTCCTCCTACTTGCACTCTTCACTTGGGGCAAAGTTCCTTCCATGTCATCTTATCCATCATATCTTCCATCTAGCTAGTGAGCATCCATGTTCCTTCCTGTGATCTTGACAAGGTTGAACCTATCCATGAGTAGCATGTCTCTTGCCATGCATTATCCTTTCCACTAGGGTATTCACTTTCTCTCATCCATGGCATCCTATCATGATCTTTCTTATCCCAAGCCTATCCTTCCTATCTCTGAGCATTCCTTCCATAATCCAAACCATTCACTTATATCTTCATCATCCTTATCCCGATTGCACTATCATAGCTATATCCTATCTAATTGACCCCTTGGTCTTGATCAAAATTAAAAACAAAAAAATGGAAAATAAGTTCTTAAATGTATCTTGACATCTCCATTCTTTTGGACCACATGATTTTCATGACGTCTGGTCATTATCCTATATGTTATTCAGCATTGCACCATTAACCTACATTGCTATACTCTCTTTTCCCTAGCTTGGTTAATCTTGAGGAGACTATCCTTGAGGGTCGCATTCACCCTCTTCATACATCATTGTCTATTCATCTCATCCATCAACTTTCTAATCCATCTGCAATGTCCTCCACCTTGCTAGACATTGGGGGAAAACCAATGTGATCTTGCTTGAGACAAGAGTAATCTCTAAAAAGACTAAAAAAAGTGAAAAATGATCTCTAAAAAATCTAAAAATTGGAAAATGTCCTGAAAAATAGATCATCTTTGTGAAAACCTAGCAACAGGTGCCTTGATGCATCAATAAAAAAACAATCAAAAAAGACAAAACAAAAAAAGCAAAAAACCAAAAAATGGAAAAATACAAAAAAAAATTGAAAAAGAAGAAAAAGTGCCTTAGTGAAAACCTGGTAACCAGGCACCATGGTAGAAAAAAAAATCTCTGCCAAGTAGGTGAAAACCTGGTAAACATGTGTGTCTTGTACTCAGCATTCCATCTATCAATGCTCAGTCTTGGAAATCCTTTGCTTTAGTTTGTACAAAGCTTTCAGTCACTTTCATGACACTTTGGTTCTTCTAAGAACCCTCCTGGCTTGAAACTGATCCAAAGTCATAACCTGGGGGCAATCAAATCAGATTTTTCCTCTCACTATGATTCAAATCAGTCATCATCATTTTCTACCAGGGGCATGGGTCCCCAAATTTGATCACATCTTTGGCTTACACCAGAGCTAGTAATCTTGTCATTTCTAAAGGAAAACTCGCTACTGACACAAATAGGTGTTTCTCAACACCACAATCAAAAGTTTTTCTTAACACTATCTTTGGATACATCTGTTTTTCTTAACACACATTGGATATCACCAACGTAAAAAATAGATCGATAGTAATCAAACAAAAAGCACTCACAAGAACAACGGTGTTTCTCAACACCCCTATACATATACACATCCAAAAATTTTGAAACTGGTTGAAGTATGTTGAACTTCTATTTGTAGATGCCTATTCTCATTGATTTTTGTTAATATTTCCTTTGTCTACTACTTTTTAGTGTGTCTCTGATGATCAGCAATGTCAAATAACCAGGGTGTATGTGATAAGAGCTTCCGCATTAAGGTGGAAAAGCCTCACATCCCTTGATCCTCTTTATTTGTACGCCAAGGTGAGGTCAATATTATCTCCTTGACTATTATTGCTCTGTTTGTTTACACAAGATCACACTCATGGTTATCTTGGCTTTCAATGCCTTGATACTGGTGTACTCTTGCAACATCAACTGGAAACAACATTCAGGTCATCTCGGCTGGTGTACCTTGATGCTTACAGTGGTTTCCCATATCTTATCTGATGAAAGTCATATTCATTTTCTTATGGTCACAGTGGCACCAGTAAGGATTGTATAGACTTCGATGTTCCAAAAACAGTCAATGATGAATATTTTCAAAGCAAAATTTCAGTGACTACACCTTAGGTTGCATTCGTTGCATTCATGTTAGTCTTGCATCTGCATAGTGATGAATTTAGCATAATAATTTTATCTCTCTCCAATGTGAAGGATCTGAGATTCTAATCGATCAATCTTCTCATCGTCAAGTGGTCATTTGTATGTGAACATGACATCCCTTGCTAAATCAACTCTCCTTAATCTATTTTCAGGATCAAAATTGAAATCTGAATTTAACCACTTGCACAACCAATGGAAATCTCTCATGCTTTTCTTCTATCTTAATTTTGGTCAATCTCGGTCAAACAAGACCTCTCATCAAGTACATCTTTTTTCCTAACCACATAGGACCTCTTTCTAGTTAGATTAGTTTCTTCCTAAATTGTCTAATCAATCGAATTGCTTCTCATCACTGGGGCACCTAGCCATATTTTGATTTTGCTCCCGAACGGGAAAGATCAGGACATCAACATTCCAGTGATCACATCCTCAATCAAAACCCCATCACTTGGGGCATCTCAGCTACATCACATCAAATCAAGTTGAGATCAGCTTAAATCAAAGGCAACCTAATCAATGGTCTTATAAAGTGGTGAATACACTCGAAACCAGACAAGATTGGTCTTATACGGGCTATTCATTATTGAAACCAGATACATTGATCAAATTCCCTTCATCGCTTCAAATCAAGTCAATTTTCTTGCTAATCAAATCTCTTAACGATAATCAGTTTCATCCCTTCAAATCAAACTGGTTATTCATTAAACCAATCAAAAGGTTTCAGAGTTCTTAACAGATGTTCAGTTTCATCGCTTCAAATCAAACTGAGCATTCTGTTTATATATTTTGATCGATCTTTGTACAATCAAGATCAGAGTCAGTCATCTTCATCAAAAGAATGGTTTCATCACTTCAAATCAAACTATTTTGGGTCTTCTCGCTAACAAGTCTTTGAATCAATGCGTAGATCGCACATCAATTCAAAGAGGGGCAAATGTAATCACCTAAACATGGTCATCTAAACCCTAGACCCCGAATCTCAACAATTAATCAAGAAACCCTAATCTTGATTATTCTAAGTCCTAAATCAAACAGGCAATTCATCAAACTTGAACTGATCTGACCTAAACCCTAGGTCCTAATCAATCATTGTACTTGATTAATTAATTAATTCCTAAAATCATAATACATTGGCAAATAAACCTTATGTTAATTATTTAATTGATATTATGATATATTAATTAAATAAAAATTACAAAATTTTCAATTAAATAAAAAAGGAATTAAATTAATTATAAAAACATAAATGTGCATTCAAAATCAATTAAATTATTAAAAATGCATATGACATCATCAAATCTAGTTAACTAATTTATCATTTTGGAAACAATCCAGTTCCACTCAGTTAACTGATTCTTATCTATTTATCATTTTGGAAACATTTCAGTTAATTGAAAACTAAATATGGAAGTTTCCAAAATAACTGATCGGTCAATTCAGTCAACTGACTCTCTCGACCAATCACATGACTTGCATATAGATTGTGCTTCTTCAATCAAATCTGAGCCACTCTTTTTGTTAGATCTCGATCATCGATTCGAGAGATATTTCTATAAAAGAGAAACTCTTTTCCTTCACAAAGGATCCTAACTTTTTATTAACATTATTATACTGCATTTTCATCTTAGCTTTCTTGCATTTTAATTTTCATTTATCTAGCATTTTTGTTTATTACTTTCAAGAATACAAATCCAATCTTAGAGCACACTTTGAATTTGGTGTTTTAAAATGAATATCTCACATTTCATTTAGTGCTTCTAAAACTGAATCTAATTTACTTGGATGAACAAAAAATTGCATAATCATTTAGATTAATCATCATTTTATGTTCATCATATAGCTCTAAATCCTTCATTTAGGTTAGTGTGTAGTCACTGAGCTTGCAATGATCTGAGAGCAAGCTCATACTCCTACCTACTAGGAGGCAACATGTTGACTCATTCAGACATGCAGGATGAATGAATTCATATTCATTCTTGTATGCAACTAAAGTATAATGACTATGTTGAAGTGTACTACTAAAGTAGAGGTCCACTTTTAGCACGCACATAATCGAATGAGCCTCTCACTACATTCAACCATCGGTTCTAATGTGCCTTGAAGAAGTGCACATGTCCCTTCATCCCATCCACTGACATAACCATCTAGACATATCTGAACACCATGGACCCCATTGTTTCCACTCTCCTCTAGAGAACCACCGCCACCAATGATCGGGATACTCTAGTGAAAGTTTACAACTTAGCCCTGGAGTTGTCCCGCGGTTTGAGAAAATCTCCCGGTGGGATTGGACAGGGCCTACCATTCAACATGATACCCAGTGGAACTCCTTATGCTGGGGGATACAACCCCAATCTAGAAATGGGTGCCCCAACTATGGCCATGGGCCCACCGTCGATAGACTAGTAGGCCCGGTACATTTATCCATCTGATGCCCAAACAATACCAGGTCTGGAATATGTTCCCTGGAGCCAGCCATAGAAAATGAAATAATCCTTGACACAACCATCCAGAGTACCCTTCTTCTAGTCATCTACGGCTTGAGGATTGTTGTCCTTGACTCTGGGAGCTGTTGTCGCTTTCCCTGGGAATACACGACAACAACCATCACATTGTGACACAACTACCAAACTGTCTGCCGAGGTTGAATCCCTCTGGTAATTAGTTTCCTCATTAATAATGGACATGGGATAGCTGAAGGTGGGGCCTTTTTTGCCTCACAACTCCAATTCCCAGAGAGGGAATATTTTCTTCGGACAATGAAACACCAATTCTGGAGGTCGAAACTACAACAATGGGCCTCGGCCCAATCAATAGCAATGGAAAAACAACACAAATATTGGAGGTCATCCTCTGAACCAAATACCACTTAGGTTGGTGTAAGACCAAGTCATTCATCACATCTTACAGAATTCCACCCATTGACCACATGGTGTAGATTGTATGACACCAGCTCTCATTCTGAGGTGAACTGTGCCACACTAGAGAAGTTCATCATGATCTCCCAGTCAGACAGACAACAACCTATCAATCACACTCCCCCAAAACCATCCACATTAGATCCCCCTCACACTTCCTTTACATGTGAGACTATCTTCTTCAGGAAAGACAAAGAGGATGAAGAAGAATCTCAATTGTAGGGGTTCTTTGATGAATCCATCCCAGCCTTTGAGGCCAATGCTTTCACTAGTGCGCGGACTCCCTACAAAGCTCAAATTTAGGCTGGCAAAGGGCCAGCTTACATGCCAACACCTCCCAAGATTACCCCCTAGGACAACACAAATGATCGCTCCTTCCCTCCGAAAGGACCTGGTACTAACCAAGCCAAGGATCCAACTGGGGGAAGTCAACCTAACCCAAGAGGATGGTTTGACATCACCAAGGTGTTAGAGAGCACCACCTCCTCCATGAATTTGATGAAGGTTTTACTAAATTGTCCCAAGTAGAAGAAGTCCCTTCTGAAGCTCTTGGGAAACCTAGAAGTCATCAGTCATCCACCAAATACTGTCACATTCAATGATGCCAACTCGGCTGTCTTCCGAGGAAACACATAGGATCCTCCCTTCCTACTAGGCTTGAACATTCAAGGGAAGAACCTATACAACTTCCTGGTAGATTCTGATGCTTTGAGCAACATCATGCCCTTATCCATATGCTAGAAATATGGACTCACTCCCA
Organism: Thuja plicata; assembly: GCA_018584345.1. Classification (NCBI taxonomy): domain Eukaryota; kingdom Viridiplantae; phylum Streptophyta; class Pinopsida; order Cupressales; family Cupressaceae; genus Thuja; species Thuja plicata. Next base: position 1,297,497 of record MU225064.1, read on the forward strand.
CTCCATCCAAAGGTGCAGTAGTCCAATTGGACAAAACTGCTATGAAAATGGTTGGTGAGCTAAAAAATGTCCAAATTTAGCTCATCCAAGACCCCCAAATATCGAGCACCATAGACATCCAACTGGTGGACATCCTCAAAACCTATGGGATTTTATTTATTTGAAATTGGTCTAAGGACCTTAACAAGTACTTCTCTACGAACTTCTCCCACTTGTGGCTTCCCTGGAAAGGTAAATAAAATCAAATCTAGGTGGAGAGTGAACCCAGAATGAAGCAAGCCCTCACCGAAGTCGAGAGGGTAAATGAAGTCCTTTTATCTAAATCCTCCCCTGGGCTGTACCAAACATGAGAAATCCTAACCTTTGATTTCATCCCTAGGGAGGATCTTGTAGTCTCTCAGAGAATTCAGGACCTGGACAGGAAACTAAAGGGTGAGGTAGAATCACAAGGTAACGCTGCAACTCCAGCCACTCTCTTGTCTAGCACTTGGTGTAAGATGCATTACCAAAAACACTCTAAGCTGGAGTGTGAGACTTGCATTTCCACTACTACCCGCCACATCAATGACCTCCAAGAGAAAGAACATAAAGCCGGTTCACCTAGACCAAGTAATCCATCCAGCGGTATGCCTAAGGTGTTGCTCATCCAGAAACCCAAACTAGAGGATTCTTTGGGGGAAAAACTCATCCATGCACCATCAAAGTTGGAGGAATCACCTCCCAACCCTCCCAAAATCAATCCAAATGCCACTTTCCCTTCCCAACCCCAGAAAAAAAACAATGACTTGTGGATCCTCAAGTTTGATGGATCCCGGTCTAAACAAGGATGCAGGGCCTGAGTGGAACTGATCAACCCATGGGGGAAATATTTCCTCATGTCCTATAGGTTGGAGTTTAACTACACCAATAATGTAACAGAGTATAAGGCCTTGGTCCTGGGACTCATGTTTGCATTGAGAAAAGGGATCACCCACCTCCGGGAAATGGGTGATTCAGAGCTGATAGTAAAATAGGTCTGGAGTCAATACACGTGTCATGACCAAAGGATGGTCGCATATCGCAACCGGGCATGGAGCCTAGTTGAAGAATTTGATGCTTTTGGCATTGAGCTTATTCCCTGGAAACATAACTATGTTCCAGATGGCCTTTTTTTGTCTGCCAGTACCCTCTAGTCAATGGCTGGATCCCTGCTTTGAAAGTTTTCTATTTAGATGGTCCCCACCTCATCCATCCAAGATAATAACACCCACTTTCAAGTTTTGAGGATGGCCAACATATTCTTGCCTTCATGGCCAATGTTGGAGTCTTCAAGGACCAGATAGTGGAAGAAATTAATCATGACGATACCGGGTAGGGTGAAGAAGATGACATGATCATCGACCTACCCACCAACACCATCCCTAAGGGGATGGTATCTCTTGAAAAAATCTTTGATTTGGACCCCTGGGGCCGAGATAAGATATCATCCTCCTCGGAGGGAGTAAAATTTGAAAAGGTCAACATTGACAAGGCCGATGAAGAAAAAATTGTTAATATTGGTACCTCTTGCTCCCTAGAGGAGAAGGAGAAGATTCTCACGGTTCTCCAAGAATACATTGACGTTATTGCTTGGGGGTATGAGGATCTTAAAACCTACAAAAAATCCATCATGACTCATACCATCCCCCTAAAACTAGATGCCAGACCCTTCTGGTAAAATCAGAGGTTGGAAACCCATTAATTGAACCTCTAATCCATCAGGAGGTTCAGAAACTACTGTCAGCTTGAATTATCTTTCCTATCCGGCACACAACATGGGTTTCCAACCTCATCCCTATGCGAAAGAAGAACGGTGAGATTCGCATGTGTGTGGATTTTTGCAGTTTAAATAAGGCATCCAAGAAGGAAAATCACCCTCTCCCATCGCTACATGAGGTGCTCCAAATTGTTAACAGTTCCCAAATGATGTCCTTCCTGGATGGATACTCTGGATATAACTAGGTTATGGTTAAATTTGAGGATAGAATGAAAATGACGTTCACCACCAAGTGGGGAAAGTTTACATATCAGAGAATTCCCTTTGGCCTAATCAGTGTTGGGGCCACATTTCAGAAGGCTATGGATATTGTGTTCGAGGGCCTGGTCAACAAATCCATAATCATCTATATGGATGATTTAACAGTCTTTTCTCGGGATAGGCGTAATCATTCCACCCACCTTGCCCAGGTCTGCGAGAGATGTCGCCGGTATGGTATCTCCCTCAACCCCAAGAAATTCATATCTAGGGTCACTAAAGGGAAGCTTCTCAGGCATATAGTCTCTAAGAAGGGGATATATATTTACCCTGATAGAGTTGAAGCACTGCTCAATTTGCAAATGCCCAATAGTAAAAAGGAGATTAGATATTTCTTTGAAAAGATAAATTTTGTCTGGCAGTTCATAATTGGATTCGCCAAGATCATTAAACCACTCAATGACATGATGAAGAAAGATACCAGGATTGAGAGGAGTCCCAAAGAGAAGTGAGTATTTTCTCAAATCAAGAAAACCATAGTGGAGACACCAGTCCTAGCAAGTCCAGACTATTCCCTCCCATTTCACATCTACTCCTTTGCTTCACCGCATTCTGCAGTGGAAGTCTTAACCCAAAGGGTTGGAGGGGAAGAGTGACCCATTGCTTTCATGAGCCCCCCCTTTAAAAATGTTGAAGTCTGATATATGCCTTTGGAAAAGCAGGCCTTTACTCTAGTTCAGGCAATGAAGAAATTCTGACATTATACTCTCTAGAGCAAAGTGCATGCTATCATTCCGAACCAGGCTGTCAAATATTTACTACTATAAAGAAAGCTAGGTGAATTTTGGAGGAAATGGATGGCCATTCTCCAAGAGTATGATCTCAAGATGCAACCAATGAAGATAGTCCGAGGCCAGGGACTATGTAGAGAAATGGCAGAAGTAACACCAAACATTGAATGTCAAACATATACTATGGAGTCCATCACTCAGGATCCATGGTATACCAACCTGGTATACCTTTTGCTCAATAAAAGATGCTCAAAGGGGCTTCCCACCAACAAATATCACACCCTATGACTAAAAAGTGCACATTTCATGATAAAAAATAGAAAGCTTTTTCGCAGGAATTTCAAAGTGATTTACCTTCGGTGCATAGATAGGGACCAAGCTACCAAAATGATAGAAGAATTCCACATGCAATTCAAAACTGAGCATGGCTCAGCTAATGCCACTGCCCACCAGATTCTCTAGGTTGGATACTACTGGCCCTTCATATTTAAAGATGTCTACACTCACATGAGGAAGTGCCACACTTGCCAAACCGCAGCCCATCACGAGCGGAACCCGACCATGCCTTTGCAACCGGTCTTTCAAGTTTGACTCTTCACCCAATGGGAATTTGATTTTAGCAGGGAAATAAACCCCAACTCATCTGCCAACCACCAGTATATCCTGACCGTGACCGATTACTACACCTAGTGGTCTGAGGCAATTCCATGCAAGAACAACACGGTGGATGTAGTTATCAAATTCTTGGAAGAAAACATAGTAACTAGATTTGGGATGCCCTTTGCTATAGTGTGTGACAATGGTCCAACATTTTCTTTATCATAGTTATTAGAATGGACCTATGAGATGAGGACCACCTTGAAGTTCTTCAACAACTATTACCCCTAGGGTAATGGTGTGGCTGAGTCTACCAATGAAAATTTGTTGGAGGTGATCAAACATTTGCTAGAAAAAAATCCTTGGGACTGGCACCAAAATCTTAGGTTCACTCTTTGGGTAGATCATATTAGAATCAAGGTAGCCTTGGGGACTTCCCAATTTCACCTGGTTTATGACTAGAATCTGATGTTCCCTATCAACTTACAAATCTTGATTTTACAGTTAATGCAGGAATTTAATGCTCGAGACAACATTGTGGAGGTTTGGCTTTTAAACCTGGTGAGAATGGAGGAATAAAGAGACACGACACTAGAAAATTTTGCACGTCATCAAGCAGTTGTCAAGTGATGGTTTGACTGGAGAGCCCAATACAAAGCCTTTCAGGTTTCAGACCTAGTCCTTCTGTGGGACAAGGCCGGGGGGAAGAAAGGAAAGCCCACAAAAATTTCAAAGGCTCTGGCTTGGACCATACCTAATCTCAAAGATCTACGGGGCTAACACTTATCACCTCAGTACCATGACCGGAGAAGCCATCCCATTTCTCGTCAATGGATAGTTCCTCAAGAACTACTTTGAATGAGGCAGGGGGTAAGTTTGCCCGAAGTTGTATTATATGTAAAGGTTTTCCTACTTGTAAATATCTTTCCCTGGTGCACCTTGTGAGTGCCTTGCCCATGTAAATAGTTGTCTGTGGTCCTCTGGGGCTGTCTTCTTTCCTTTCTTTGTTGTGTTTTTTCTTTGGTTTTCCTTTTTTCTTTGCGTCTTTTTTTTCGAGTTCCCGACACATTGCCCTCTTCTTGTTGACAGGTATGCTTTGCATGACATATATTCCCTGGAATGGTACCTTGTGCATTTTGGTTAGTCTGAAATCTATTGTTAGCAAGGTGGAATTTATCTGCACTTCAGAGTTATTTTTTACATCTGGAAAAAGGTTATAGGTAATCTTCATCAGATTTATATCCTGAAAGTCTTGACATCAGTTAATAGAAAATCTAAGAAGCAAGTAATCATATGGTCCTTGAGAACCGATCGGTTGCACTAGTTATTGGCCAAGTCTGAAAATCAAAGAATATCCTGGATCCAGAATGTCTCTCCTATTTAGAAAATTAAAATGGATGCCAAGGTGAAATAAGTACCACCATAAAAATTAGTTAAGCTTAAGGTTCATGGTGAAAGAAGTACCGCCTTCCCCGTCTTAAAAAAAAAAGAGAACTGAAGAATAGATAACTCTAGTATCTTGGGTATTGCACAAGATATAATGATTTTGGTTCAATGTATTCAGTGCCCTCTCTCCGCTTCCCCCAGAAGTCATCGGCTTGATTTTATTCCAAAGCACACACTTCACGACTGACAAAATATCAAAGTATTGAATCAATGATGAGCTAGATTTTCTCAAACACCTCGCGCCTTGCAAGCGGAATGCTCCAGGTAAAGGTGAGTTCTAGTTTTGTTAACCAGAGATTTTGTAGTTCTCAAATGCACTAAGGCATTCTTCCTAGAGAGTCACCATTTGTTATGCCCTAGATACCCATCCCTACATTTTGTTGGCAAAATGTTGGGTCCCCCTTTTTTCTTTTTCCGTGTTCCTTTTTCTTGTGTTTTCTTCTGACAATTGCTTCTGTGGGGTCATTTTTTATTTTATTTTTGGTTCCTCTTCCTCCGAGACTCGATCCCGGAGTTTTTTTGTTTCTTCGTGCCAGCCAAATTCCAGACTCTGGGATTCTTTTTCATTGCTTCCTCTTTTGTTAGAGGGTGCGGTTGCATGGGATCCCCGAGCCTGGAGTCTAGAGGTTTTCCTTTTCTTGGGACTTGCAAAAGGAAGTGGTACACTTTCACCCTAAGGATATAAATGAATTTTCACTTGTCATTTTCACATTTATGACAAACAAGATTACCAAGAGAAATTAAAAGCAATTAGAGCAAATTTGTGTTAAGTGCGATTTTCTTTGGAAGGTTTAACAATGTTTAAGCAGTGAAGTTGGCATTTAATCTTGTGCACGCTTTCGGATTTCCTGCAAGAATTTTGGTGTTCATAGTCTGTGAGGCTTCCTGGTTTGCAGAACACTTCCTGTGCTCCTCCTCTCACATTTCCTGATTTCAAGGTAGGTCCTACGGCTCTCTTCTAGTTTTCTCTTTGCTTTGATTTTTTCTTTCCTTTCTACTTTTCTCTTTCCTTGTTTGTCCTTGCCTTCATTTTTGTGTTGTCTTGTGGTTTATTGTCACCTCCCATTGGTGGGATGGCTCTGTAGGAAGGTTTTCTGCCTTCCTTGCATTGTTCTTTTTCCTGTAAATAGTGTGAATTCCTATAGATTCTGTAAGTAGTTGTAATTTCTATGTAAATTGTCATAATTTCTCTATAAATTGTAAATAGTCTGTAGGATAGGGTCGTTTTCTATAAATTTTTCCATTTTTTGGCTTCCCATGTGAATTTGGTCTATATATTGGTCTATACATTGTCTTGTCTGACCCTTCCTATGGCGAGCTTGTCACACTCTCCGCGTTCTGTACTCAAAATTTTGAACTCACCCACCTGGTGTCCACCAGGTTTGAAATCAGCACCTCGCCTGTTTGAGCCATGATGATTTTATCTCTCCTCCATCACTTCATCATTGATGGAAGGATTAAATTACCCCACATTTGAGCATTCAAAACCATCCCATCTAGCATTCAATTCACTTGTGTTAGGACATCTGTCGCCATTACATTTTTTATTGTGTGACCATGTGACAACCCATGTTAGGCCAATACGGCTCACTACCCGGTCACTTTGATAATGGCTAGTTTCTCTGGACTTCAGGTCCTGAAAATTTCCCGGGCCTTCATCCCATTTTTTTGCATAAACCAATATCCCCAGGACTACCCAGGTGTCAATCAAATACCATGTAAGTTGCTAATTGTTATATTTTTGGGATTTTGATGCGTGCTAACATCTTTTGAAACTAGGTATGAAATGGTGGTGAACTCTCTGGAGTCAATAAAATTGATTTATATTTCATCACATCTATTGACGGTTGTCTGGACTTGCTGGTTGTAGATCATCCAACAAACAACGTCTGAAGTAACAACTCCTCCTGGAAGTCTAGAATTTGTGACTACATCCACTCGGGCGGTCACTAAGACAAAGGAAAATAAAATGCTAGCCAAGCTCCCATTGACATACTAATACCCGAGGGAGGGTGTCCTTGTGGGATCTAAAGTGGATTCCAAACTTCAGGATATCACCGACACAAAGGTCGGGCCATGGGATGAACTATAGGGCCTTGTCTAGAAAATGTACCAATAGAGATCTGTTGGGGATGATATGTTGAAGAACGTTGCCACCTCCAGCATTATCAAGGTTGTTTGTTTCCCCTACTCGGTGCAAGCACCAAAGCTGATTCTCCACCTAGTGAAGCACTACAACGCACCCACCCGAGTTTTTTTTCTTGCTACTTCCCTACCATTAAACTACCCAGTGACCATTGTTACTCTTGATGATGCCACCTTTGCTTCGGTACTTGGGATCCCCCAGTTTAGAAATGCTATTGTTAGCTCACGATCTGCATCATTAAAGGAGTTTGAGAAAGTTCCCCATCTTGCCCAGCAGTAGCTCAATTCTTACTGGTTGAAGTCCCCAAGGAGCGACTACAAGAAAATGAAGTTGGAGATCCCCCGTGGAGATTTCAAGGAATGTGTACATGAGGAGATCATATTTTTGTGTAGACTCTTTGGACAACCCCATGCCAGGGACTTTTCAGCATGGATGTATTATTTCTTATACTACATCACCACTCACGGATAGACCTTTGACTCAACAACTATTATCGCCAACCATGTGGACTTCCAACTGAACAACATCAGCCAAACATTGAGGTTCCACATGACTTCATATGTATAATGGGCATTGGCACAATAGAGACCCGCTCTTTGAGGTTTGCAGATAGTGGGCATTCTTGGGAATGGGCCCGGCCAGAATGTCCCATGGGAACATTATCCCCAAATCTAATGGGAAGCCAACTTCCCCAATTTTTGTCAGGTAAATGACACGTTCATTTACCACAACATTTTGACACTTACTAGAGATTTTAGGTATCGACTGTCCAAGGAGGCAATGACCTTGGTGAGTTTTTACGGTAATTATTTTATTCTATTTCAGCAACATTCTTACATTCGGGTGACTGAGTTCTCCCAAAAGCCCTACCTACTCTCCAAGCATTGTGGGGATAGGATTATTCTTTTGGATTTTTGCAGGAAAATCCTAGAACTCCACACATTCTTTGCATTGAAGAAGGTTACCTCCATCACGTTCCCAATGACTTGCAGGAACTATTCCTGTAGTCTTACAGTGGCCAAGGAAGTCGATAATGAGTTGAAAAGTCTCAGACTGGCCGAGTTCCACCTGGCAAGGAAAAATTTTGATCCACTCAGAAAGATAAGTACAGTACTGCCCTAGGTGTCCACACCACATGAGCTTCACATTGAGGATTTTTGGGCAGATTACTAGGATGATTTCAACCTTTGGGATCGGCAGCACTCAACGATGTCCAAAGGGATGATGAAGAGCGTTAGCCTTCAGACCTTTCTGAAAGATTTTTTAGATAGTGGGCCTCTGGAGGACCCAACATACAAGGCATGTGGGATTGACAAGAGGGATCTCCCTCTGGTGGATTGGGACACCCTAAAGATTTTGATAATTGAGGATGTCAGCCAGGGCGTCATATAGAAAATTCATTATTACTTTGCACAAGTGTGCAAGAAAAGTGGCCATAGGGGTCAATTTTGTGGGGGTCTACTTCAACCTCCAGAGCTGTAGGGCCAAGTAAAGATAAGCGGAAAGAAAAAGAGAGCACCCCAACCCAGGTTCCACCCCTGGATTCACTCCCCATTTTGGAGCAAGTTCATATTCAGCTTGAGGTGTCCCACCAGATAAGTCAAAAATTAAGCGCTCAGCTCTCCCATGGTCTTCTAGTGTAGAATCTACCCTCCCAGTAGGATCACATTCACTAGCAACACTCATGAGTTGGCAGACAGAGACTGAGGATGAATCTGCAACTATTCTAGATGTCAGGGGCGCCCCGTTATAGATAAGAAGAAACAATTAAATGGTGGATCATCCCTTAAGCACAGATGTAGGCCCCGAGATGCCTAATTTTCCCCAGGTGGAACTCATCCCCTCTTCTCCTGAACTGGAGGATCCTCCGGTAGTCTCCCATCCCCACGATGATTTTGATGATCTCTTCCAAACAGAAGATCTAGTGAACTTACAGGCCGATGTTGTGAGGGCAGTGGAGGAGATAGATGCACAAGAAGAAGTGGCCTCAAAAAAAGAGTTCTGAGAGTAGGAAAAAGAGCAAGAACAAGAAGAAACACAAGAAAATCTATAATATGTGGAAGAAACATCGATCCAGGGGACCGAGATAGAATTGAGGCCAACACAAGATGAGAAGCCAACAATGGCTAGGGGAATAAGACCTTTAGGAGAAACCATATCCCCAGTTGTCATGCTCCAAATGCCTCTAGTTACTTTGGTTGATCAAAGGCCCTGAAGTGCGACATTCAACGAGGTAGTCTCTGTGGCCCAACAGTCAAATCTTGGCCAGATACCTTCGGCCTCTCCAAAAGATGTGCCCTTGGAGAAGAATTTCTCGGTGGATGGCACCGATGAAGAACAACAGCAACAAGATGATGGGGATAACCCTGGGAATGTCGATACTAAGATCACAGATGCTCGAAAAGATGGAAAAAATCATGGTGCTACAAATGTAGATGCCACAGAGGTAGAAGACACAAGAAACCCTAGTGAGCAAGAAAAGGAGTCCGATGCAACTATGGATACTAGGGAAACACCACAAATCCCCAATAAAGACCCCAACGCCCAAGTCTTAGCAAAAAGACCCCCTAGCCACCACAATGGCTAGTGGAATCCAGGAAAAGAAAGGCCCCATGGCAGCGAGTGATCCCCTCTCCTTGGCCGAAATGATGGCCCAAAATCAAGAGGCTAAGAATCCTAAGAAGGCCCAGACCATCCATACCCTCCAGACTGGTCCAAGAGGAAGTACAGTCATAGTAGTTATGACACCTCCCCCAGATATAGACACGGTAGCAGTAACAGTCGAAGATTATACAGTTAAAAAGGTTCCTCTAGGGAAGAGAGATAAATAGGGAAAATTGGACCTATTAAAGGAAGCTACCTGTGTAGTTGAGGCCCAGTGTGACAAGCAGGCATAGAAGCTGAAGGAGGAAAGATGAAAGAATGAAAATCTCCTCGGGTTTCTCGTGGAACTGACATAGCCACTTGTTGAGATTATTCCGGAAGCCTCCACCTCCAGAATACTGCTCCCATAGGGTGACATGGATGCTCTAAGGGCCATGAAAAAGAAGGCACAGGCTGTGGATGGGTGGATCACTGAGAAAATCAAAGTCATAAGGTAGTTCCTAGCACTGACACTCCTGAACCTTTATTAGGTCAGCAACCTTGTGGGCCAGGTGAACAACATCATTGTCTTTTGGGAAAAGGATATAGAAAAGTATGAGGAGTGGAGGTCTGAATTGGAAGAGATAATGAACTTTGGGGAGGAAGCCATTACCGAGATAGGATTTTTGGGAGAAGAACCCTTTGGATTCCTCTGGGCCCAGTACTCCAGACTTGGCCTCTAAATTGAGGTGAGAAAGCAAGTGGTAGCGGCCCTAAAGAATAGAATCTTGGGAGTCCAAAATTCTTTGGATTTATACACAACATTTGTATCAAGGGTTTCACAAGTCGATCCCTTCACTACCGGGACTTGTGTGCCCCAAAAGAGTTTGTACTGAGTGAATTTGATGAGTTGATAGAGTCTAGGTACCATTTCGTCAGGGATTTTGACAGAGGGAAAATGTCAAGATTATCCAAGATGATGCTATGGGCTCATGATGCAGTAACAATAGCTGTAGAATTATGGGAAGGGGCCGGAGATATTAACAAACAATTTGGGTTCGTCAGCAACTGATGGAACTGCGTCAAGGATGTAGATGAGGATGGAATTGGCCAGATTTTGGAGGCCTTCAAACAAAACAAGGAACAATAGAGTTCTTTGGACTCTAGAGATTTTCACCGGCAGGGTACAATTTTGTAAATTCATTATTCTTTGAGCGTAAGCTCCCGGACTCCAGAATTTTGGGTCCAAAGTTTTGTATTCATTCATAGTGATCCATGTTCAGGTTCCCTAGAGTTGACCAATCACTGTCAAGTAGTTAATAAGGGGTCAGCAGGTAGGTGATCCCGATAAGGCATGTTAGACAGAGGGATGGCTCTGACAGATGATTCTCCCAAGGCACCGCTCCTACATTAACTTCTTGATGTGCACCAAAGATAGTGAGCTACAATTTACATTTATGAGGCATGTAGCCTTGGATACTGGGGCAATCATATTTCTTCTATAAATACCCCAACACTCTTCTCTATGCTGATTCTTCTAGTTTTCTCTTCTTGTCTTCTTCATTTGTCTTGTCAGACCTCCGCACTTTTTGAGGTGATTGTAAGTGGTGCAGGTAGTACCAGCAACAGGATAATATATTCTATGTGTTGAGTGTACAGTTAGATTAGGTTAGTTTTAGGTCAAACTTTGTGTATAAATAAGAAGTCAGACCCCATAACAAGGGTCGGCAAAATTGATGATTTTGTAGTCCAGCAAGTAATAGAAGATAGCTTTTCATTTTCAATTATTCTCAGGAGCTCAATGCTCAGTTGTTCCTGATAGTTTAGAATGCTCCCTTGGAGCCATGATTGTATATGCCAGTGATGCTGGAATTGTTTGAGTTAATGAAGAAAGAAGGACATCTTATGGCTACCTATTATATGTTATTATGATCTTTGGAGTTAACCAACATCTTTTGTGCAATATGTTTTCTTATTTCCTTTGCTCCTATGTTCTAGTTTAGATTAATGGTCTTATCTCCCCTTGCTACTGAATGCATGTGAATCGCAGGTTCTTTATGTATTCGGTATTTAGAGTAGTTTTCTTGCATTGGAGCTTAGTTTGATGTTTGAATGTTTATTGCATAACTATAGATAGAAATACATATCTAACCCTGGTCAATCTTTTGAAATTTATTTGATAATCTAAATGTTTGCAGGAAACCACATCCCTTTTTGAAATCCCCAAGGAAGATGAGTAAAAACTAGCTATCCCCTCACACAATAGTCACCTGCCCAACTTAGCTCCCCCGCACCGTCGAGACCCAACTACCAGGTGCTTGGAGGATAGCAGAATTCATTCTCCAGAAAACCTCTTCAGGTGGAGTTGGCTAGTAGCCTGGTACCTGATGACAACTTTACCTTTGTTGGCGGAGCCAGTCACAAAGTCCCGTCAATAGAATGTAGTACAAATTGAAAGGGAAATAAGGGAAGAGACATTGAAGCATGCCATTCCTCCAATGAAAGAAAAAGAAGTGAAAGAGGCCTTAAGCAAATATGAGAATAATCACACCCCAGATTCAGGGCATTTCAAATATTGAAGAAAATATAGAAGAAGTAGCTCAGTGTGCCACATTAGTGTGGAAATAAATATTTGCACTAGTAGAATTTGGGCAATAAATGACCAGGTGACTAAAGATTTTAGTCACGTGATCAAAGATTTTAGTCACGTGACCAAAACTGATCATGTTCTACCCATTTTTTGCAATTCACAAATATAAATGACTAAATAAATGACCAATTTGGTCATCAGGTAAAATCACAACTAAAATGACTAAATA
>MU225064.1:1314665-1331586 GCA_018584345.1 Thuja plicata
TGTGTATGTGTGTATATATATACACATATGTGTATATGTGTATACATGTGTATATATACACATGTATGTATGTGTATACATGTGTATATACATACATGTATGTGTATATATGTGTGTGTGTACATGTATATATACATGTGTGTATATACACACATGTGTGTGTGTATATATACATGTGTGTATATACAGATGTGTGTGTATATATACACACACATGTGCGTATATGTGTGTATATATACACATGTGTGTGTGTATACACATATGTGTGTATATATGTGTATGTACATATGTGTGTATATATGTGTATGTACATATGTGTGTGTGTATATGTGTATGTGTACAAAAACAAAATTCCAATTCCAATTCTAGTTGTGTGGAACCAAACACAGAATTTGCATCTTCTCAGTAATCTTCTAGGTGAACCAAACAGGACAGCCATATTCTAGAATTCATTTTGAGAATAGCACAAACCTAGAATGGATTCAATTCTAGAATTGGCAATTCCAGCATGCACAAATTCCGCCAACCAAACGGGCCCTTAAAGAAAGAATTGTGGAGGAGATTATTACAGATTTCAGTAATACGTTGGATGTAAAATTCTGTAATGCTGGACATAGCGACAAAGTTTCATCCATACCAGTTGTGGTTAATGAAATGAAGGCACGATAATGGAGATTTGATAGGTTGAAATCTTAAATAAAAGAACGTGTGTGCAATGATATAAAATAGCATTCATTTTATCCTAGCTAACTAGCCAATTTTTTTTTATTTTTTTTTTCATAATATTATTTATGTTATTAAAATAGAAATGGATTTTTTAAAATAGTTGGTGAGCGGTACTATTTTCTTTAAGATTTGAATTTGTGACATCTCTTTCAATATCACAAGTTTTTTAAAATCTAATATATTTGCTAATTGTTCATTCTTATTCACACATAATTTCAAATATTCTCTCTTCACCTTCATCTATTTTTTGGCATCTAGTTCACTCTTGGACCACTTGAAAGTAATTTCATTCAGTCTTGAGATGCATGAGATTGAACAATGGAATTTATATCTTCAAATAATTTTTTTTTAAATTTCACCCATTTTACTAACCACTATGATCTTATTGGACACACATTGGTGTGACCTATTCTTATGTTGTCATATATAAAGAATTTTAATGTGCAATTATTGCAAATTTGACAAAATGAAATTATCAAAATACACTTAATTTTCTAAGAACCAAAGTTCATAACCTACATCAAAATACATTTACTCTAAAAAATATACATCTATATATGATATCTTCAATTTTACACTCAAAATTGTACAGTTAGTTCATATAGGGGGTTGGCATAAACAAACCATACCCTAGTGACTTTCTAATCTTCCATAAGATGTTTGTAAGCATTGCCTTAGTAAATTTGAGCACATGGAAGATGAAGACAAAAAAGTCTTTGGATAGGGGAGAGGACCTAGTAGTTGTGCACCCTAACTTCATTCTTCTCAAAATCCTATGTGGAAATTCAAATCAACCCCAATTTTTTACAAAGGCATCGGGAGTTATTTTTCTATTGGCTGACATATTCTAACCCTATTTTTGTAACCGACATAAGTCTTGTTAAAATGGCCTAGGGTTATGGGTTTTCCATATGAGAATTTGGTAGCTTCTTGCAGCGGTATTGAGTTGCAAGGGATTGTTGATTCTAACCAGTTGAAATTGTTGGATAATAATATTGGACTCTCTGTTTGGTGGACTTAGCCCAACATTAGGTGAGCCATGTTAAACTTTTTGTGTCTTATTTCTGTGTGTATTTTATTCCTCTATTTTATTGATTGTATCTGCATTTAACTGTTAAGATGTCTATCATCTAATCCTGATAAATATTTTGTTTATGATCAAGAGTTTTATGCTATAGTTCAGGCATTGAGGAAGTAGAGACATTATGTTTTTCCTAGACAGTTTTTATTATTTATTGATCATCAAGCTTTACAGTATTTGAATAGCCAAGGAATGTTGAATCAAAGGCAATTAAAATGGGTTGAGTTTTTGCAGGGTTGCACTTTTTTTTTGAAGCACAGAAGTGTAGAGTCTAATAAGGTTGCAGATACCCTAATTAGGCGACCAAATTTGTTAATAGAGATGCAAGTGAAAAAATTTGGGTTCCATGAAGTCAAGATTATTTATCCTAAGGATCTTGATTTTGGTGAGGCTTGGAGGGCTTGCACAGAACCTGTTACTCTAGACAAGACCAGATTGTTAGATTTTATAATCCAATACGATATGTTATTCAAAGGTAGCCAATTATGCATCTCAAAGAGTTCCATGAGGGAGAACCTAATCAAAGAGAAGCATCCTATTGAAGATGAAATAACGAAAGCACAATAGAATATTTCAACATCTACTTTAGCTATAGAGAAGGTAGAAGACATCTTGGATACTCTTGTTGGTAGAAGCACACGAAATACGAAATATGAAGAGTACTTGGTCAAATAGAAAGGAAGGCCTATTGAGGATTCATCATGGCTATCAAAGGAAGAGGTTGACCATCTTGGTTTTCCTCTGCACACCTGAGATGTGACAAGGTCACTACTCAAATTACCCTGGGTATCTGATGCAAGGGCGTCCAAGGTGTAAGAACAATCTTGCATCACCCAATAATATTGTTTAGTGTTTCAATAAGGGATAATTTGGGTAGAGTTTCTATTTTTGGCAAGTTTACTTTATTTTCGTAAATCTTTTATTTGAGCATGGATTGTTCCAATTACTTTCCTAACAGTGATCAGAAACCAAGTATGAAATTTTGGGTTTTTACTTTTCCCTCTGACTACCCGATATCATGCATTGTCAGCAAGTCGAGCTTTTGTCCTAACTTTCAAAGTGGTTCATAGGTTTCAGTTTCCCCTCGACTACCCAACTTCACACTTTTTCGGTAAGTCAGACCTCTCTAAGAACTTCACAATGATAGTATGTGAGTTCAATCTTATACTCAACTCCCCAATGACATATATTGTTGGGTGGTGTGCGTTATTTTAATACATAAAAAAGGAGAGAGAAGAATCACTTAGATATGAATTTGTACCCTAGGCGCTAAAATTGAATAGTTTGACTTTCTAGAATATTCTATGGCAGTTATAGGTGCTCCATATGCAGAGATGAGTTAGATTTTTGGGGTTCATCAATTCGAGAAGTTCAATTCGACAAAAGTAGTTTGTGGCCCTGTCTTGAAAATTATTGTAATGAAAATTTTTATAAGGTTGTAGCATGTTATTTTTCTGAATATTGTAATGTCATTTCATTAAGGGTAATTTAGAAAGCAAGTGTTTATGTTCTTGCAATTGTTCTTCTCTTGCTATTTTTTGTTTATCTCCCTATAATGTCGTATGTATTTGGGCTAGTAAGGGGAGTACCCTTCGTCATTCCTCCATCCTCTAATGTTGCCTACCTCAAAAATGGTGCTATTATAGTTTACTCATTTTCTTTCTTTGATAATATTTTGGAGGCCCCATCACGTGTACCATAGATAACAACTACATTTCCCTTGTATTAAAATATTCAAAGATATTCTGATAGATTGTATATATATCTCAAATATTTCACTTTGAAAGATGCAATTAGAGAACTCAAGCTTTCCATAGTATCATATATTTGCAATGATAGAACACCACAAACTTGTCTCGAGACCAAAACATTAAAAAATAGAGTATTACATTACTAAAACCCTTCAACCAAAAATGGACCCACTATTAAACTTATACCCCAAAATAAATACAACACACCCTTATGTATATGATACCTCTTTTATAATAATAATTATTTTTTAATTTCTCAATATTTGATTGTTGCTAAAACAGTATTAAAGGAACTCCCCCTTTGTAGCTAACATGCCACATCTCATGAAACAGTAGAATGATTCAATATCAAACCATGTAGCTTTAGAAACATTTGGAGCTTGAGATGGAAAAATTAGTCGATGATTCGTGAGCAAAATCTTGAATACATTTCTGCAAATTGGGTTCTTTTGTCATGTTCAAACATTTTAAATGAGTAAGCACGTGGAACTAAGAGGACACGGTATTTGTTTTCACAATCCTCTATCTCCTTCAAATTTTGAGCATTCCAAAATGTTTTGTCTGGTTTGAGGAACTTCTAAACTGTAGTTCCAAGGATGCAAGCGACCAGGACATAAAGAAAATTGAAAAACAATATAGAAGAATTATAGGAAAGCAGGAAAAGATTATATACAATGCCACTAAATTTTTGGAAATATTGGAAAAACTTTAAGAAATCAAATATAATAGAATTAACTTATTTCATTGACAATACGAAAGGTGAATGGCATTGGAAAGGTGATAGAACACATGCTTTAGGCATTAAAACATGTGGAGATTCATTTCAAAAGCTTACTTCTGTATTTTCTCTATTTTAACGATGGTCAAGAGATATCTCCACAAGAGGAAAGGCACAAGAGTATAAGCTCTGAGTGCACCTTTTGAGCTCCTAACAATTAAATTGATGAAACAATGTAATATAATATTTACTCTAACATAGAAATGATATATCTTGAGTATGATGTATAGATTTGGATTAAGATATATAGTGTAAAAAAGAAATAAGATTAAAGATTACATTTCTATGTTAGTGTAAAAATTAATGTAATGTAATTTTTACACTAACATAGAATGATTATAAATTCTTTGGATGTCAGAATGTGGGATGTTGTAGCTAATAAGTATATTGTACCCTCTACTGTTCCTACAGATGCAGATGAAAAGACAAAATTTGAGCTTGATAAAAGAGCTCGTTTTGCTATATTATGCGGGCTATCGAAAGAGGTGTTTGTTAAAGTTATGTACTGCAAATCGGCAAATGAGGTATGGAGAAATCTTGAATCTATTTATCAAGGAGATGAAAAGGTTAAAGAATCTAAATTGATTACTTTAAAGACACAATTTGATGCTTTAAAAATGAATGATGATGAGTCAGTGGCAAATTACTTTCTTCGTGTAGATGAACTTGTTAATGCAAGAAAGGGACTTGGGGAAAATATAAAGGAACATGATATTGTTGCTAAAGTTATCAGAACTTTATTGCCTAAGTTTGAAACTAAAATTTATGCTCTTGAAGAGAAAAAAACACTTCACGTCTATGAGTGTGCATAAATTACAAAGCATTCTCACAGCTTATGAAATGAGAATAGGCAGTGTTCCTTCTACTTCTAAAGAAACAACTTTTAAAGTTGAGAAAAAGGATGACAGTGATTCAGATCTGTCTGATGTGTTTGAAGCATTGCTGGTTAGAAAACTTAGAAAAAAGTATCAAAGAAAGTTACCATTAAAATGTTTTGGATGTGGCAAAGCTGGTCATTTTGCTGCAAAATGTCCTTATTTAGATTTTCACAAAGAAGAAGACAGTTTTGAAAAACACTTCAAGAAACCTTGGAATCCAAATAAGAGGTTGAATAATTTCAAAAAGAAAAGTGTTGTATCTAAAGAGGAGTCTGAAGTTGATTCAGATAACTCTAATTGTGAAGATGGTGAAACTTTGTTTATGACTAAGATTGAATTTGGAAAATCAAAATCTGAAGTAGGTTTTGATCTTGAGGTTGAGGATGTAAATCTTGAGGAAGAAATTCTTTGCGCTCTTCAAGAAATTAAGAGGTTTAAGAAACTTGTACTTTCTTATGAAAACATTACTCAGGTTTTGCAGATTGATTTAAGCACTGCTAATATGACTGTTAAAACTCAAAGGAAAGTTATTGAAGAAAAGGATCAAGAAATAACAAAATTGCAAAAACAAGTATAAGCTCTTGAAAATCTTAAACAAACTGAAACACATTTGAAAAAGGGAAATGTTCAAATCAACAGTATTCATCTGTCGTGAACAAAAATATATTCTTTCACGGTTATTGTCACTATTGCAAAATATTTGGACATAAGGTAAATAATTGTATGTTGCTTCGAACTCCCACTTTTGGTCATAAACAGTCATTTGGTTTCTTCAGAAATATAAGGTGTTTTAAATTATATAAATTTGGTCACACAACAAACTATTGTAG
Source organism: Thuja plicata (assembly GCA_018584345.1). Taxonomy (NCBI): domain Eukaryota; kingdom Viridiplantae; phylum Streptophyta; class Pinopsida; order Cupressales; family Cupressaceae; genus Thuja; species Thuja plicata. Next base: position 1,320,710 of record MU225064.1, read on the forward strand.
AACTTTTCATAAAATAGTTCATGTTTGGAAACCAAAACTAGAGCAATCAATGCTTGTCCAAACAGCTCTTATTTCCACAAAATCTGCTATTTGGGTTCTTGATAGCGGGTGTTCTCACCATATGACTGGGGAAAAAGACAAATTTTTAGAATTGAAGAAACATCCAGGGGGTTTTGTAAAGTTTGGTGATAATAGTGGTCTCTATTTAACAGGAACTAGGACAGTAATGATAAATAAGGAGACACCCATGCATGATGTCTACTATGTTGAAGGTCTTAAATATAACTTGCTGAGTATTACTCAAATTTGTGATAGTGGATACTATGTTACCTTTAATTCTTATGGGTGTGTTGTTAAAAGAACATCAGGAATAACTGTTGCAAGAGGTTTCAGGACACCTGGAAACTTGTATAATTTATCTGACTCTAGTGATCAGGAACAAGAGACAAGTATTTGTTTAATATGTCGTATAGAGGAAAATTGGTTGTGGAATAAAAGAATGGGTCATGTAAACTTTGATAATATAATCAGGATAAGTAAGCATGAAAATTTCAGAGGTTTACTTTTAATCAGTAGACCAGCTAATTTTGTTTGTAGTGAATGCATAAAGGGCAAACAAACCAAATCTTCTTTTAAAACTAAAGAATTCTTATCTTCTAGACCTTTGGAACTTGTGCACACTGATCTGTGTGGACCAAAAAAAACACAGGCAATGAATGATGAAAAATATTTCATGTTGTTTGTGGATGATTACACTAGAATGGTTTGGGTAACTTTTCTGAAACACAAATCTTAGGCATTTGTAAAATTCAAAGTTTTTAGAAAAATGGTTGAAAAAGAGTCTGATCTCAAGCTAAAATGTCTAAGGTCAGATAAGGGAGGTGAGTTCACATCTCAAGACTTCATTGAATATTGTGAAAATCATGGAATCAAACAACAATATTCAGCTGCCCGAACTCCACAACAAAATGGGGTAGTTGAAAGAAAAAATAGAACAGTAAAGGAAATGGCAAGAACTATGTTAAATGAGTCAAATATATCAGATAAGTTCTAGAAAGAGGTTGTACATATAGCAGTATATATTTTAAACAAAGTTCAAATTAGAATAAGAACAACATGTACTCCTTATGAACTGTGGTATGGAAAAATAGCTTTTGTTAAGCATTTCCAAATTTTTGGTTGTCAATGTTTTATTAAGAATGATTCTAAAATTCTTGATAGTTTTCAATCAAAGTCTGATGAAGGAATTTTCTTAGGTTATTCTTCTAGTAGAAAATCTTAAAAGTGTTTTAACAAATTCTTAAATAAAATTGTTGAGTCAGTAAATGTGATTTTCAATGAGAATCTTAATATGATGAAAAATCAAAATCTAGATGCTGAAGAGGATAAGTTGGAACTTGGAAATACTTCATCCTCAATTGATCCAGACATTATTAATTATGATTTAACTAACTCTAGCAGCCAAGAAGAAACTTCAAATTCCCAAATAAATATACCCCAAAAGACACCCTCCAGAATAATTGCCAAAAGACACCGTGACACACTTATTATTGGTGATAAAGATGTAGGTATATTGACCTGTGGAAAGGAAAAACAGGTTGAACAAGCTCAAATGGCTGAGCATTTTTGTCTTGTTACAAGTTTTGAACCACAAAATGTGCCTGAAGCTTTACAAGATAAATCCTGGTTAAATGCAATGAAAGAAGAAATTAATCAGATTGAGAAAAATGAAACATGGGAACTTGTTCCACGTCTAGATAACAAAAATGTTATAGGTGGTAAATGGATTTTCAGAAACAAGTTGAATAAATCCAGTGAGGTTATTAGAAATAAATCCAGGTTCATTTGCAAAGGGTATGCTCAACAGGAAGGAATAGATTTTGGTGAAACCTTTGCTCCTGTGGCTCGATTAGAGTCCATCAGAATATTCCTTGCTTATGCTTCCTTTAAAAATTTTACAGTGTATCAAATGGATGTTAAAATTGCGTTTCTAAATGGATATTTAGAGGAAGAAGTGTATATGGAGCAACCAGAAGGTTTTGAAGTTTCTGCATATCCAAATCATGTTTACAAATTAAGAAAGGCGCTTTATGGCCTTAAACAAGCACCCCGTGCATGGTATTCTAGGCTTGATGCACATTTATTAGCCAATGGTTTTACTAAAGGTAGTATGGACAGCACACTATATACTAAACTTGTAAATGATGATTTATTGGCTGTTGAAATCTATGTGGATGATATAATTTTTGGATCTACAAATAATGAACTATCCCAAAGCTTTTCTACTATTATGGAATCTGAGTTTGAAATGTCAATGCTTGGTCCTTTGACATTCTTCTTAGGTATTGAAGTTTCACAATTAGAGCATGTTATTTTTATTTCTCAAGTCAAATATGCCAAAGAAATGCTAAAGAAGTTCATAATGGATCATTGCAAACCTGTCAGCACCCCTATGGAAACTGGTTGTAAACTGATAAAAGTTGATGATTCTCCTCTCGTTGATCAAAGAACATATAGATCCATGATTGGTAGTTTTCTTTACCTTACCGCATCCAGACCCAATTTAATGCATGCTGTATGTGTGGTATCCCGCTATCAATCTGCTCCCCGGCAGTCTCACTTAAATGTTGTTCATAAAATTTTCAAATATATCCAAGGAACTCTTGATTTTGGCTTATGGTATCCCAAATCTGATGATTTTACTTTTCTAGGCTACACTGATGTAGATTGGGGAGGCTGTGTTGATGATCATCATAGTACTAGTGGTGTTGCTCTCTTTCTTGGCAATCACTTAGTTTCCTGGCATAGTAAAAAACAAGATTGTGTTACCTTATCCACTGCTGAGTCTGAATACATTGCTGCTACTGCTTGTTGCACTCAAATGCTCTGGATGTCATATCAATTGACTAATCTACACATACGGGTATCAAAACCCATGACTATGTTTTGTGACAATACCAGTGCAATAAAAATATCCAAGAACCCAGTCATGCATTCTCGCACCAAACATGTTGCTATTAAGTTACAATATTTGCATGATCAGGTGGCTACAAAAGAAATTACTTTGATTCATGTGCCATCTCAAGGTCAAGTTGCTGATATTTTCACCAAAGCTTTACCTAAAGATATTTTTTCATCCCTCTGAAATTGATTGGGAGTTTACTCTCAATCTGCTCTTTTGTTTTGATCCTCTTTGAGTATGGGGGAGCTTCTCTTTCACTCCCATATTGGTCCTTTTTGTCCTTAATGACAAAAGGGAGAGAACATCATAATTGGTTGGCATATCTTTGGTTGGCACACATGGCATTGGTTGGTATATCTTTGGTTGGCACATGGTTGGTTCTTTTGGTTACATGGCATCATGGCATATCTTTAGTTACTCATGGCATTGGTTGGCACATGGTTGGTTTTTTTGGTTGCATGGCATCATACTCTGGTTGGTTCTTTTGGTTACATGGCATGGTTGGTTCTTTTGGTTACATGGAATCATACTTTGATTGGTGACAGAGCATCATATTCCTTTGAATGACATATTTTTTCACATGGTAACATACTTGAATTCAATACAATGTCTCTCGTATTTGGTACTCTAATTTTTGGTACTTCTGGCACTTTGATGGTTGCTCTTTGATATTTGGTATTCAGTTGCTACTTGGTATTCAGTACGATTGGATTATGATATTTTGGCTCTATTTGGCATTGGTCATTTCTCTTTGGCATGATTGGTGTTTACAGGTTCAGACTACATTCTTGACAGTTTTTACTCATTTGACAGATTGACAGTTTTTGTCTTATATTTGCAGTTAGTATGCATGGTGCAGATTTTACATTTGACACTTAAAAGTTTTTTGGATGGACAGGTATATTCATTTAATAATTCTGATTTGTTCTTTGAAATGGTTTGTTGCTGATTTCTTGATGGCATTTTTTATGATCAAGGACAAAGGGGGAGTTTGTTGATCGACTGTTGTTTGTCCTTGATGACTACGACATGTGCATTTTTACATGGCAATATTTAAAGGCACCTATTTGTAGTGGTATTTACATGGCATTGTTTTGAAACTTATGATTAAGGTGTTTGACTTGGGTAAAACACTTTAGTTTGTGCTCAAGTTAAGGTTTACGAACTTAAGACTAAGTCCCTTGCGGATCTCAAACTATCATTTGTTTTTGCTAAGGGCATAATATGAAAGGCTTTGGTTTGTTTTGTCTTTCAATGCCCTAAAATGGCTGCGAGGAAGAATTTGGTTTCTTTGATGTTCAAAGCCCTACGCTCAATGGGCTGTGAGGAAGTATGCATTCAGATTATAGATAGTTTGATTCTTTAACTAAATGGTTGCAGTTTTATTTGGAATAGTTTTCATCTGCTCTGTTACGGTAACCATACGTGACCAGGTATGATCCTGCAAACTATGGTTTATTGGCATTTGGTGGTGAAGCATTTTTTTATGGGTTGTTATGATCATTCTATTTACATGCTTATGTGACAGTTATTTGTTAACCTCGATTTTACTTGTAAAAAAAATAGAGGTTGACATTTGGATGAATAGGGTTTCTCTTTTTCTTCATGGTTGACAGTTGAACTATATCATTCGACAGGTGTATTCTATTTTGTTACTAATATACTCACATGTATGTATGAATTGAACTATTTTTGGAGGTTTATATATATGTGATTATATAGTTGAAGATACTAAGATTGTGAATGATATATGAGTTCTAGTTTGAAAAGCAATTATAAGGAAACGTCAGGAGAAATGTTGAACTTGTGAAAGTTGAAATAAATGGTTTGTGTATCATTCCAAACCTCAGAAACATTTTTGTGAGAAGGATTTGTAGCTCCTGTAGTTGTAGCTCTGCATATTTGGATATTGGATTGGTTTAATAAAGGATTTAAGGAGTGTTTTTTTCCCTATGATAGAACCTAGTTTGGTTTTGAGGGTTTTCACTCAGCACATTTCTTGTGTTATGGTTTTTTATTGTGTCTGATTCTTTTACTTAGGTTACATGTCTAAAACCTATCTGATCTTTCATGATTCAAATGATCTTTGTTCATTAAAGCTTTTTCTTGTTCTGATACATTGATAAAATTGAAAAGTTGATTATTGTGAAGTAAATTTTAGAGTACTCTGATTCACCCCCTCCTCCTCTCAGAGTATAGTTTCACTTTCAACAATGTTTACTCTAACATAGAAATGATATATCTTGAGTATGATGTATTGATTTGGATTAAGATATATAGTGTAAAAAAGCAATAAGATTAAAGAATGTGATTAGATTATTTTGTTAAATTAATGTAATATAATTTTTACGCTAACATAGAAATGATGTATCTTGACTATGATGTATAGATTTGGATTTAGATATATAGTGTAAAAAAGCAATAAGATTAAATAATGTGATTAGATTATTATATTAAATTAATGTAATGTAATTTTTACACTAACATAGAAATGATATATCTTGATTATGATGTATAGATTTGGATTAAAACATATATACATTACCTTAAATCTATCAACTTGATTACCTTCGTCTTCTAGAACACTTGAGAGTTCTTACAATTAATTTTTGAAAACCTCCTCTTGAAGCATGAATGACTCAAGATATATCATTTCTATGTTAGTGTAAAAAGTAACAAGACTAAATAATGTGATTAGATTATTTTATTAAATTTCATAGATGTATGGTATGGTATCTTGTAATTGAGGTAATATTTTTGGATAAGGCTAGCTTCATTTTCTATCCTCAACATAAATATGTTGGTCCACCCAACACATGAAATACTACTGCTAATTATATTTACCATAAAAATTTATTGCAATGAATAGAGGTGATACATCAAGAATAGAATGTTTCTTCTTGTTAAGCCGAGAGGCTTTTAACAATAGCAACAACAATGGTTGTAAACATTTGAGCATTTTTTGAAAAATTGACACCCGTCATTGAGAAAGTAGAAGACTTGGTTGAATAATAGAAGAGTTGGCAATGATAAATGTAATTGTTGGCTTCCACTCAAAGCTATCACATAGATTGATCATGTACTCTCAGCAATTGACTCAATAATTTGATAAAGACAATTTGTGGAATCTGAGAGGAGTCGTGGAAAATGCTGGAATTTGAATGGACTATGGAGACAGTCCATTCAAATATGCTGATTATAGTGTGTCTGTTGGAAAAATAAATTAATTATCTGGTAGTACTGTTACCACCGACCACTGCAACCCCAGTTAAACTAGAAACTTCCAGTACCATCCAACTTTGTCCACACAGACTGTGCACAATTCTAGATGGTTCTCATTATTTCTAAAGTCCTCTATAAAAAGAGGTAGATGTAATCTATGCATTTAAGGGGAGGAAATGGAAATAGTTCTGTCTTAACTGAGTTTTGTGCTTGTGCTTGTGGATTTAATCCATCCTACTCTTCAATAGTGTCATACTTTTGATTTATTGATCACGCTAAAATTGTAAAAGAAAGATAGAAATTTTAAGATCTTAAACAATGTGAAGATGCAACAAAGAGCCAAACGATTGGAAAGTGGAAACCATTTATGATTTTGTACATGTAAAGGTTATATGTGATGTCTTGTTAGTAACCAGTTTACGGAGATGCAATTGTTTTCAGCACTATATAATTAGTTATTATTGTTTGTAATATTTCCTCTTTGTTCATCTCTGCATTCTTTGGAAAATTTAGTTATTGATATTGATTTTTATTTCATTTTTTATATATTTTTTACTTTATATTAATTTGTTTTCTATTTTTCACTATTTTTAATTTTATTTTCAGATTTTTTTAAAGTTACATACATTTCATTTTTATTTAATGTTCACTAATGTGACACATGTTTCATTCAGTTTTAATACTGTTTGAGAATATTGAATCAAATTGTTAGTTTATGTTTTTATTTTTACTGCAAAAAGTTTCTATTTCTTATGGTAAAATGAAGTTGAGATGAAGAGTAAATAATTATTTTTAATTCTATTAAATATTGATTGTCAAATCTACTTCTAATTAGTTTGTTTTATATAATTAAAATAATTTTTTTTAATTTTAAGATATTTCTTTTTATTTGGCAAAAATAATTAAGCCACAAAAAGAGATTTTATGCAAGTTTTTAAGTTCATTTTGATTATTGTCTGATGCTCTGTAAACCAATTAATGCCTAGGATGACATTATAAGAGCCTAAAGGGGATACATAAAGATTTACTTGTATTTGGAAAATTGGAAGTTCCAACATGCTACATTCTTAACATTACCCCACCCTTCGCTCAGCATGATTCCCATATTGAAATACTCAAGGATTAGACATATAACTAGATCTAATAAGTAATTTAGATGCAAATTTTGGATCAATAAAATACTCGGTAGCTCCTATCTCTATTAAGATAGAAACTTGTTGGACAAAAAGTTTACCTGTAATATGAACTGGAGTAGCTTGGAGTTCAACTTGTCTATTGTCAACTGTTGCGTGGATATGGTGGTGTGCTTGACCTTGTTGTCCTTTACCGTTCTTCATGCTTGCATTGGGGACATGTAATTGAATAATGGTCTCCCCCACACACATAAAATCCATCAAGGGGCCGTTGTCTTCCTTCAGGCTAGTTTCTCTTGAAATTGTTCCTATTATTGCTCCAGTTATTCCAATTATGATTCTGATTATTATTGTTCTTGTTTGAATTTCCACCAAAATTTCCTTGTCCTCTTTCCTGTGCACCATTGGTTATCTTGAGGTTCCTGATTTGATGATTTCCTCCCCTATTCTGATTTCTTCCATGAAATTTTCTATTGTTATATCCCTATGTGTTACCATGCCTCTAACTCTTGTAAGATCCTAACATTTGTTGAAGCTTTTGTTCCTGTTTGATGGCCTTCTCATATGCTTGGTCCATTGTCAAGAGATTGTGCATATCCATATATCTACCAACTTTAGGCCTCAAACCCAAGATGAACTTGCGAATTTTAAATTACTCATCCATTTGATACCGAGAAACATATTTCAACAAATGACAAAATTTCTCATGATACTGTGTTACTCTCAAGACACCTTGTATAAAATTTTGAAAATCATTCATTTTCTTGTCAAAGTATAATTGAGGCAACCATCTCTTATGAAAAGGGTGTAAGAATACCTCCCAAGTAATCTCTCGAGACTATAGCTATTCTTCTGCTCTCTCATTATCCCACCATGTGGTGGCCTCTCAAGTAAGCTCCAGTAAGTGCCCCACATTGCCTGAGATTCAATAGAAATTTTTTGAATCTCAAATTAATTCTCCATAGCTATGTCTAGGCCCATGCCTCATCCCCTATAGTTTTACCATTAAAGGTAGGAGGAGTGACATTTTTGAGGTCTCTACTAAGCTCATCTACAATCCTACCCCTATTTTTTAGTAGTCCTACAGACCTAAGATCTCCTTCTCTTTTTAGCTCTTCCTCATTTCTCCTATCCTCTTCTCTCTTTCTCTCTTCCTCCAATCTCTAATTCTCCTCTATTTTTTATGCTCTTCCTTCTGAGGATTCTCTTCTCGAATTCTCCTCAAATTATGTTCCAAATGATCCATGTGAGATCCCTGTTGATTCAAAAGATCAAGGATCTTTGGCTCATTTTTAGGACCCTTACTTGATCCAACCCTATTGATATTTCTGGTTTGCATAGTGACATATCCAATCCTACACCAACAAAACACACAATTTTAGTGATAGAAACCCTAGGCCCTAGATTTTAAACTAGTTCTCTGATACCAAATGTAAGGAATAGCATTCCACATAGGTTACAAACATCCAAAATATTGCAAAGTCACATAGTTAATATGTGAATGAATTTATGTTAATTAAACAATTACATTGTCTTCTCAAATCAATTGATGATACATCCTAACAAATAATATTTGTGTCCAGCTTGTTGATTCATCAAGAAATAAATCACATAAGAGATATGATAGATGATCAAGAGGTCAAATTCATCAAATATAAGATGAAGTGATATTGTAAGCATTAGATGTCTCCATTAGCCACAAACTACTCTCCATCTACTATGCTCGAGGATGATAATGGGGTCCAGACACTTTTTTCACCCGACCATAGAGTGTTTAGCTCCCCCAATTCTCAACATGAAAGGTTGAGTGCCCGACCCTACACGAGGAACCTAGAAATTTAGAACTGACAGGTCAGATGAAATCTGGTGTAGTATTGTTGCTTATCTACATTTCGCCTATGAAAATATAGAATCTACATAATGATGTGGTAGGGAGAAAGTACAAAATGCATATATAGTATCAAAATATGTAACATCGCTTTGGCCAAAGCATAATTTGTGCCAGTTACCTGGCAGATAGGCTTTTTAAAAAGAAATCCAATGCCTATCATTACCTGATATTCCACATTCGACACCCGTCCATAAAAAAACATCATGCAAGCATTGATAAAATTATTGCATCACTCACCTAGAACCCATCTTTGATGCAATAAAATACTAGCTTATTGTGCATGTAATAATTATTCATGTGATATTTAAAATAAATTAAATCAATAAAGGTGATTGCTTCTAAGTATGACAAAGACTACAATGTCAACTCTCTAAGAATCTTTTAATGTCACTCATTCCACATACTAAGTAATTCTCTAAATTGAAATTTCATTTTTGGAGGCTTTAGAAGCTCTAAAGTGGGTGTAAAATATGGGTAAGCTATGTATAATTTTGCAAGGCAGTGGAGCATTTTGTGAGCTTTCTGACACTTCAAACTATTCATCAATCGGACACTCGGTTCAAAAGTTATGACCTTCAAAAGTTGGGTCTCTCGAAATAAGAAATATAAAAACATGTTGAACATATAAATGAGTTTTAAAAGGGAGTTACACATGTTGGTGTGTGTATTGACACATTGTAAGGTATCTTTGATTTGATATAAGGCAAACACTGCTTAATAAGTGGGTTTTAGTTCTTGGTTTTGTAATATGTTTTGACAGTTTCTTGTATTGTGTCTCCTATACATTAGGTGCATGAGATGGAGGGTGTGTGTAAGAGCCTTATAGCTATTCAATTACCTCTTGATCTCTAGTTGGTGATACTCCTACTCATGAGAAGCTTGATCTGCAAGTATATTATAATTTGTTATTGATTTCAAAATGATATAATGGGCAACCTTTGGAGTGTAGGGTTTTTCTCCTAAAAGGGTTTCCCCACATAAATCATTTTTTTGTGATATGCATGTTATTTTATGTTGATTCCGTTAAGAATCAGTAAGTGTTATAAAGATCTGAGAAATTTTTTACATTACCCTCTCCTCAAGGTTAGTGTAGGAAGTTGCTCCACTACATAATTTACTTACACATGTTAGGTGTGAGAGGCCAAGAATGCTAAAATGAGGCCTAAGTGAGCAAGAAATCTCATAGGGATGTAATTCACGAAGCTACATATCCATAATTTTCAAATCTATGCATGAGCTAATTTACCCATTCTTCTATCAATCATGGACCTAATTAGTAATCCAACTTATATCTTTATATATGATTATTAAGTTCTTTTGTTGTTGTTTAGATAGTTTTAATGTTCTAAGGAGACAAAGGAGATGGATTCATCTATAACTTGCTAAACGAAGAGCAAACATTTAATGCCCTCCTTTTCTTCTTTCCCAACAAGTCTTTTTCTTTTCTTGTCAATGCATTATAAGATTTCCCTTGGAAAAGGGGGTTTAAAACTAAATAAGGTTACTTTTCATGTTTATTATAAGTAAACTAAACTAATTTCCACATTCATTATTAATGCCAATTTGTTAGAAACAAATAGAAACCCTAGAAGTTGTGTACAACAAGAAAAAAAATTACAATTTTGTTGCATGAAGATATTAAACCACACTTGTGAAGATATATATATAT
>MU225064.1:1331636-1349855 GCA_018584345.1 Thuja plicata
ATATATATACCAAGAAATTTAGTGGTACAGTGTAATGACATTATCTATTTTCACCTTTCTTTTCTTTTCAAGTGAGACTATTGTACACAGAGACATACATGCATACATATATCTCCTTTATAATTCCTATCTTAAAGAATCCTCAAAATACACATCAAAAATTTACAAATTTTATAAACTTCTTGATTTCCTATATAAATTAAAAGAATGAAGATAAGTTTATGTAAATGTATCAAATTTTTAGATATAAAAAAAATTACAATAATGGTAATCTGGACCATAATTAGATATAGTTCACATGCAAACTGATACAATATGAGAGAACAACTTACGTATTTTATGAATCGAAAATTTATTTATTATATATTCTAACAATATGCAGAACACAATCTAGGTATTCTATGAATGGAAAATATATTTATTATATAGAAAATCAAATAATGGTAGTCTGAACCATAATTAGATACAGTTCACATGCAAACTGATACAATATGAGAGAACAACTTATGTATTTTATGAATGAAAATTTTATTTATTATATATTCTAACAATATGAAGAGCACAACCTAGATATTTTATAAATGGAGAATTCATTTATTATATAGAAAATCAAATAGTATTCTGAACCATAATTAGATACAGTTCACATGCAAACTATAGCTTACTATACCTTACAATCCATTTAATCTGTTAACTAACCTGACTTCACAATACATACAATCTAGACAAACTATAATATGGCCACTACTCTTTCACAAAGAAATTCAACTGTGAAATCTTGGACATGTAACCCTTTAAAATGAAGGGATTGGAGTGGACCAAGAGCAATGGATTTCAGCTGCTTAATTAAAACTAAGCCCACTTTGCTCCTGCTAAGAGAATAAGAATCTAAGCGAGACATAAACCACTTCATAAAGATTGTCATCATGCTGCAACTATCTAATGGTTAGTTCGAGAAATGGACCTCTTTCCTGCAATCCTGAGATTGGAATGTGTAGATTTGGGTAAAGAAAAACCTTTCATGTCTGTGGGTCTCTTTTCTCTTGGAAATCGGTAGCTCTCACCTGCAAAGCTCCCTCTGTGTTGATAGCCATTTGATCTGGGTCTGTGTGAATGTTCAGTGGGTAGAGCCACACTCAGAGCCTTGGCACTTGCACAGCCCATAAAGCTGCCTGCACTTGACTTCCTTTGCCATGAAAGACTGGAGTTTTGCGCTGAAGCATGCTTTTTTTTCATAGTCTTAATCTCCTCATAGTCCAGTGAGAAATTCCCAAGACTGGCCTTTTCCATGGTATCTCCGCTGGTTATACTCCAATCCACAGAGGCGTCGCTCGGTTCACAACAAGAACTTCTTGCAGAGGGCGTCACAGTGTCTCCAAATTGATATGGGTTTCGATAGCCCAGCGCCTCTGGATAGCTGGATTGGATACTCGAGTTCTCATCCATGGAATCCCTCCTCCTCAATGGATAGCATGCAGTGGCTTGCGTGGTGAAGCTCTGTATTTCAAAAAGATCTGCACTTGAATCGCTCTCCTTGTCCTGGTCGACATCTCCATTATTGTCCCCTCCAAATTTGGATATCTCAGAGTTCGAATCCAACATAAAACTGTTGCTGGGCTTGTCTGAAGAAGAGAGAATGAGATGTCTGTGTAAATCTGAGGTGGGTTTATGCAAATCTTGAGCGCTGGTAAAGTGAGAGTGAAATACTTCCAATGATATCCTTCGCTTATCTTCAGATTTCATAGGCAGCGCTGAGAAGGAAAACCCATTTTCTTTTTCCAAGGAATTGCATCTGAATTCTTCTGGCCCGCTGGTATTTCCTCTCAAGGCCTGAATGGGCTCCTTGTCTTTTGATAAACTCGACTGTCGAATATTACCAACAGAATTTAGAAATGTTTTCATACCTCCATTGATGCTGCTGTTGATATCACTGATCTCTGACCCAGTGTCGACAAAACCCTCTGCCCTCTGCATTTCAATAGACCTGGTCAGAACCCTTTTTCCGAGGCCTGGATAACTGTACTGGATTGAGCTAAGAGAACTGTTCATCAAGGCATTCGAAGTCAAGGAATTCGACACTGATGGAGCCCGCCTGCTTTCTGTCAGAGTGTCATCAATGTCGACAGATCTTTTATCCGAGCAAGGACAACTGCACCCAAATGCCCACTTTCCCGAACTTCTTTTCCCATTATTTACTGCCAAGTGACGAGCTGAATTACCAGCCATTGAAAGCAGTCCTGCTTGGCTATTCCAGCTAGCCTCTGAAGATGCCGAGGGAGTACTAGCAACCACCCCTGGCCTGAAACTGCGATTGGATGCAACAATGGAGGATGCAGGGGAAGGAATTGGATGATGGGTATCATATAAATCAGGACTAGGAGACAGTACCTTTTTCTTAGTTGCCTGCATTTTGCCATAATTTGCATCCGCTCTGTTCTCCTCTGAACCACTGAAATATTTTTCTGCTTCAAAGATGCTGATCTCTGAGTCCTTAGTCAATCTCCCAAGCTCCGGCAGTCTCTGACTGTGGGAATTTTGCTTCTCTGGACCATTTGCAGTCTCCCCTGCACCTTCAATGGACCCCTGACCCTCCAGTGGGTTGCCAAGTTCTTTCTCAGGATTAGTTGCCTCCAGAAATGAAGAAAATGAGACATCTCTCACGGTAGCTTTGCGGTTACCTTCAGAAACCATGAATGTCTCATGGTCTGCACCATGAAAGCTTATGCCATTGGGCCCTGGTACAATCCTCACACTCGTCCCACCTTCCTTCAAATTGCTTATGTCCATCTTACAACACTATCAACAACTTTCCACTACTTTTTGCTTTAACTATAGTAGCACCAGCACAGTGGAGTGATAAAATCCTACCGTGACTAGAAATGATTGCACAATAGATACCCACTATAATTATTCCACTGACATTAGTTGCTAGAAGGATTGAACTCTTGTTATAATGAAACTAGATGGAACGTACTCTCAGCTCATACAATCAACCATTACCCACCTTTCTACAGACTGACAGGAATATACTGGGCTTCCCCTGCCCCTTAGAGACCACAATTATCTTATTCAATGCAATCCCCAAAATAAACTTCTCCTCTAAATTTGCTACCAACACTATATAAGATATCCAGTCTCTTAGAAAGCTAGTGCAAAGGACAAGAGTTATGCCTGCACAGTACACTGAACCCTTAAAATTCTTCAGGTCCTTGTAAACAACACCAAAGTTCAAACCCACAAAACATGCAGAGCAAAAGATTTCAAAATGCAACTAAAACAGGGTGCTCAATACCAATGAATTCTGGTATCAAATTTGGCATCTGATATAGTAATTAACCTTATGGATAGCATTGGCAACTATCTTTCCATCATTTTCTCTTCATGCATACTAATAGCAATAATGGAAGACAGAGGCCCCTCACACATGAGTGTCCCATATAAAATAGATGATTGGATAATACATATTAGGTGTTTTATGTCCATTTCTCTGTCACTGTACAAATCTCTCATTCCTCTACAGTGATTACATTTCAATAGATAGATACATCAACGAACTACAGCCAATCTCCTATCTTTCACACTGCATTTCTTGACAAGTCTAATTATTAACCATTACGTATATATAACGGTGATCTCTAAACGAGTGAGATCCCTTTAAAAGTTTCAGTTTTAGTCAATTAAAAGTAATTTTGGTATACATATAGAAAGGGTGCGCAGTTCAAATACAAAGTGCAAACTAAAGAGTCCAAATGTATCAACTTTTTAATCTCTTGGTTTGTGAGCCTAAAAACATATCTAAAACTGTTAAAAAACAGGTTAGGTATGGAGAAGTGAAAACTTTAGATAATTAAATAAACATGTTAGGCATGGAGAAGTAGATAATTAAATAAACATGTTAGGCATGGAGAAGTGAAAACTTTAGATAATTAAATAGTGTAAAATAAGTTAGATTTATTTGCTAAAATTTTACAAAATATCAAGGAAATATTTATGGGAAGGTATCTGTATTCTTATCGTTCAGAAGAAAATAACTACAAACTTCGTGGTAGGTGCTCTCTTACAATCTGAATTTACAATAATCCTCTGTCTTTATAGGCAACATAGATATATACAAAAAATCTTCTAAATGCAACTGCTATCAATATAGAAAAAACCGCTCCAACTCCTCAAAAGCAAACAGAAACTCTCACAAAAGAAATATTGCTTTATATAGAAAAAACCGCTCCAACTATCGTTTGACATGACCCTTCGATCCCATAAGAAGGGGATGAGATGATTGGGTTCCTTCTCTTTGCTACTGCTCTCTAATGTTTCACCTTTTGTAGCTTTCTGTTTTTTCGGTGCTACAGGTAAATCCTATTTTTGGATTTGTTTTTAGCTTGGGTTTGCATGAAGGTTGCTTCATGCATTGTTTCTTCTTGATTGTGGGTGCCTGTTGTAACACCCTCGCTATGGTCTAGATCCGTTCCATGTAGAGGGCATTATTGAATATCTTTTGTGACTCTTTTGTACAGGGTTTTGGGGCCTCTTCAAAACCTGTTTTAACCTTAATCCAAAAAATAAAAACCGCTCCAACTCCTCAAAAGAAAATAGAAACTTTTTCACAAAAGAAATATTGCTTTATATAGAAAAAACCGCTCAACTCCTCGTAAAAAATAGAAACTTCCTCACAAAAGAAATATTACTTTATATAGAAAAAACCACTCAACTCCCTAAAAGAAAATAGAAACTTTCTCACAAAAGAAATATTGCTTTATCCAACAAACTATCATATATATTGATTGCGAAAAAAAATCATGGAAGCTAACTTTTAAACAGGTCAATCAAATTCCAAAGAGGTGGGCTCTTGGATGGTGAGCAGTCTAAAGCAATCCAAAATATATATTGTATATGATGTTCTGTCTCACTCCACTAGTCTATGATAAATTTTAGTTATAGAGAAATTATACAATTCAAACTATAAATTACAATCAACTCATGCCAACTTTGTTTTAATAAACTAGTCAATAAAAATCCAAAGAAGTGGGCTCAAAACTTTGATGATTATATACGCAAACAATGTTGTTGTTCCTCACTGTCCCTACCAAGGACGGATCAAACTTTCCCATCACTTTATGAATATCTTCTCGCCTTTCAGACAAATCAAACCCATTGTCAGTGGAAAATGAAATATCAAAGTAGCTATCAATGTATTTAATGCTAAAGCATGAAATATCTGATATGATAGTTGCAGAAGAATTTATCTCCACCGTAGCCATGGATTTTTCTTTCTACTGTAAAAGATTAGAAAAAAAGAGCTCTTTTACCAATTAAAACACAACCGCTTTCTTGAATGGAAGGAAATTTCGTAAATAGTTAGCAGTTAATCGCTAAGATAAGAATAGACGTATTCAGATAATCTATACATTGTGGTACAAAAGGTGAGATCGTGTCAAAGACAATTAAAGGACCAAACTCAAATTGCTATTTTTGATAAGTATACCAATCCTTACAGATCAGATAAGATTGGGCAGTGTCACGTTCATTACTGTGTGCGATGTGATTTATTTGTTTATGTAGTCTTTTAAAACTGCTCGTTTGTATTTGGAACTTGCTTCTAAATTATGTCACCTATTTCAAATGATATTATGTGAAGAAGAATTAGATAACACAAACCACCACCTGCTCGTTTAATCACTACAACTGATTCATTTAAAATATGTGTGTGGGCGTAATTCATTAATTTTTTGATGGAGGGTTCAGACTTGTAAGGCTGTCTAGCATAGGCATGAAGTCTACGAGCAACTAACCAGCGAAGGCCCACTACAGAGACATTTTAGCAACCTGATACGGGTGCACTCGTGCCTGAAACCTCTTCGGCTAAGAGCCAAGGACTAAGAGGTATGGGACACGATCCGACTTGATCCGTGGTGGGCTGAACCATTCAACTTCATCAGCAACCAAGTGTGTGTGCATGTAATTCATTAATTTGGTAATTCATTATATTATAATTTATATTACATTTATATTTCGTCTATAAATATGAAACATATATAAGTTTTATTATGTAAAGAGCACAACTTATTTTACTCATTGTATATTTAGAAATAGTATATTAAAAAGCATAATTCAAAGTAGTGACATGATGTACAATGGTTTAAAATACAAAGTTATGTGTATATAATAATATTGTTTTTGATGAATTAAGTCTTTGATGTCATAATTGCAAGAGGGAGAATATCATTTGAATATTTTTCTTCCAACCATAGATGGCCCATCACACATCTTCCAAGTGGTCCTACTCTTTATGAGAGTAGCTAAGCCAAGGAATCTCAAACATCATCATACCATCAAAGTGATTTGTAGCTTTAGACATTGTGAATCGACAATGCAAACACTGATTTTGCATTAGTTGGCTAAATGTTTTGATAATAAATTGATGTAGGTACTCCCCTATCACACAACACATATGAAAATCACTTGAAAGATTTAACTTAACTCTAATTTTATCAAATCTATAA
Organism: Thuja plicata; assembly: GCA_018584345.1. Classification (NCBI taxonomy): domain Eukaryota; kingdom Viridiplantae; phylum Streptophyta; class Pinopsida; order Cupressales; family Cupressaceae; genus Thuja; species Thuja plicata. Next base: position 1,338,137 of record MU225064.1, read on the forward strand.
TGGGTTTAAACACATGAGCAACTCAGAATGCAAAGGAATATGCATGAAAACTACAAGGCAATGCTATTTTTTTCCTTTTCATTTAATACTTTTGAGATAGGAAGTAAAATGTAAATATAGAAATAATAAAATGCATGGAAGCCCTATAGGCTTTGCAAAAGTCCTCAAATCTAATATAAATTTCATATAAAAGCAATCCACATGCAAACACAAACAAGTAGGAGAAACAATCTCCTTCCTCTCGGGTTTCTAGTACAATTTAGCTTCCCAATTCCATAGTTGCGAGTAACCATCACATGATCACATGGGCTTCAGATAAACATCTCCAATCTAATATAAATCAAAAAATAATCAAGAGAAAACTATGAGGAATTCATCCCCTGTTTAGGCTACAGTTGCATTCCAATCTTTATCTTTCAACCTACAACTATCAAATTGGATCCTCCAACTCCTACTTCAATCTTATGAAATGTGATGCATGAATAACTCCCTTTTTTGTATTGAATGTTTTCATATTGCTACACAAGTCCACTCAACTTCCACTAATAAAAAATAACATAAATTATTAGTGTAAAATTATATTTTCACCAAATACCACATCCAAATAAGGAGACCATCATAAAATGATAAATAAAATACAAGATGCATAATAAATGTTTTCATAAGTCACCTCCTTTAATAGTTAATTAAACTGCTTGACTACATGATAGCCCCATAGCTCCACAAGAAATTTTTAGTAAGACATGCACTACTACTTTCACTTGGATACCCACCTATGAAGAGATGCTCTTGCACATAGAAAATATGATATTTTCAATAATTTACAGTCATGTAACTACCTATTCGAGTGCAAGATAGAATATTCCTAAGGATATGCTTAGAAGATGACATATCTAAGTGACCAAATCATCATAATGCTACCACATTACAACTTGGCCAATATTTAACAAATATTTTAGGTCTTATTAGATCAAATTTACTCATCAAAACATTTAAAATTAAACTATTGCAAAGATTAAATAAAATATTTATTTGGTTGATGCAAGATTGCTCACATAGCATAGGATGCCCCTGGATCATAAATAAACACATCCCACTACATATGTCATATGTTGACACACATTTTTCTCAAACTAGTTATCAACATTAAATTTCCAATAACTCATTTTTCCATTGTGGTATTCAAACACACAAATATCGAAAAAAAAACAATTTCAATATTTATTTCCTTTTGTAAGTTTCAATTCTCCAATACATGTTTTCATCTAACATTGACACATGCATGGTGTGTGTGTGTGTGTGTGTGTGTGTGTGTGTGTGTGTGCGCGCGCGCGTGCGCGTGCACGCGCATGCATGCATGTATGTATGTATGTATGTATGTATGTATAGGTAACATGTGTATATATATATTAAATAATATCACCTAATAAGGGTGAAAGGTTAAAATTTATACTAACATTTATTGCTAAAATAGAAATACACCTTGTTTAATTTATTGTTCCTTGCATCAATCGGATTAGTGGATCAATATTATTGGCTTTTCTTGATCAAATAAAGAGATTTGGATTTTATTTGATCCTTTTATAGAGGTTCTATTACATAATTCAAATAAAGAAATACTTGTTAGGAATATATTGAACCTACAAACTAAATTTCCTTGTGATATTTCCTCTCCCTACTATCTTTTCTATGTGTGTCTCCTCTTTTCTATTTATGCTTTTATTATGTATTTATTCTTCATTTGAGTCTCTATATTTTATCTCACATTTTCATGCATGTTCTCTAGAACTATTCCTATACTACCCTCTTGTTTTGTACCTAACCATTTAAAATAAATTTAGTTCAAGTGGAGTAATTTCTTCTTGCTCCACTTAGCTCTCCCCTTTGTGAAATTAACAATTTGAGAAGTCATCACAATAAATACACAATATTATTCCATTAACGGTCACCTTGGTGTTATTGGCATGTGCCTTAATAAGATATTTGAATATAAACACACACACACACACACACACACACACACACACACAATCTTACTATCTTTCCATGCCCCAATTATTTCTAATATTATCAAAAGACCCTCTTTTTTTTTCCAAAATTCCTATTGCAACATTTTTTAGGGAAGTAATTGCATGGAAGATCCATTTTTTTCATTGATCAAATCACTTATCTAGGGTATTTTGAGTTGTTTCTAGGTCTCCTCTACATAGTTTCAACACTTCCTTATGGAGGCTAAGATGGTTCTATTAGAATGCATGTGGATGAGTGGTGAGATTAATGATGTGTGTGTGTGTGTGTGTGTGTGTGTGTGTGTGTGTAACAATTGAATGAATCAAATAAAACCCACCTTGGAAATATGAAGAAGGGTTATCTCTTGCCTCCAACAACATAATTTTTTTTAATTTTCAAATTACTACAAAAGAGGTCCTAGAGTTAGCATCCATTACGTTGATCCCTTATAGAATGAAGGTTGATAGGGTTGAGAACTATTATCCTGGGTACTTTATCCTTGACATGAGGAGTACTTATTGATTATAAGGATATGTGTGTGGATTGAAGGTTTGATAAAAAGTATCCCCTTAAATATTGGGGTCATAAGGAGAGAACATTTAGACAATATTCAAGTGGTAGAAGAGAAAAGGAAGAGATTGAACCCTTTTATAAAGGGTCACACACCAAGGTCAATGATTCTATGTTAACAATATGGATAATGTTAAAAATAAACCTAGAAAAATTTAGCAGGAGTTCAAAGGTAGCCTGTTGAAAGACCTAGTTCCTCATATGCACAAGGTGTTGTGCCACAAAAAACTAGTTCCTCCACAATAATTCTCTCCAAGAGAAGATTCTCTAGTACATTATCTAGAAGAAGGTGATGATACAAACCCTAGTGCCAAGGAGATAAGCTAGGTAGTCAACCCACCATCTGTGTTATCATTGAGCCTCCCTAATGATCAGATGATAATTGATTTTGAAATAGGGGCTATGTGGTTTATGATGTAAGAGTCATTTCTTGCACAAATTTTATGCCTGATGATAAATTCATTACCACAAAGGAATTTCAGCAATTCATCCTTAATAATAAAGGTGAATCCACCAAGTGACTCTCTTTACATATGATATGCCCTAATAGTGTTCCAAAAGGTTCTATGATAATTCATTTCTTAAGAATTAAAGATATCTATATACTTATATGGACTTTTCTATAGTGGTTTGGAGTGCCTGGACATGATATTTGACTTTATGGTATACATTGTCAAATAATATAAGTAAGCTTGCAAAAATTCATGGATAAATTCCCTAAAAGTATTTACCATAATATTACTATAAACTTTGGGTGCTTTCTTTAGTCCAAATGACACAACTATATACATAAATTAGCCCCATTATATAGATTATTTTTTTTAGTTGATCTTCTTCTCTAATCTAGATCTAGAGATATCTAAAACAACCATCAATAAAAAACATGGATTTATCTTCCAAAAATTGATTGTAATATCTCCTTTGTGAAACGGGTGGGGAATTGATCGTGAATGCAAGCTTATTTTAGTTTCCAAAAGTCCACATATATTCATATGTCTCCTATTTTCATATTGTATATTACCATGAGACTAATCCATTCAAAATATTTGACTAATTTTATCCAATTTTATTTTGACTCTCTTCTTCATATTGGAATTAAGTAGATAAGGTATCTTGTGTTGTGCTATAGTGCCTTCTTTTAGTTTTATTTTGATTACTCCTACTTTCTCCTTGATGCCTTTCATCTCTTTGAATGTGTGGGAAAATAACTCTTTTTATTATATGAGTAACTTGATAACCGATGCCACCATAGGTCATTCTTATTAATCTATACTTTTTTCTATTTTATTTCCATCGTCAGTAGTTGTTATTTCCTCCTCAAGCTCGAGAGGTTGGTTGTTGTAATATTCTTTGGAATTCTTGCTTAGTTATAACTCTCATTCTCATCCTCCCATATTTATGTTGATTTAGGCTTTGGTTCATTGTCACATTTTTCATACCTTGTAGCACCTACTCTCTAATGGTTGTTCTTGTTTATCTAGCAATTTGATTAACCTTGAAACTCCTTGGCTCTGTGGTGGAGGATTTTATTCAAGAAAAATATTTTTTGATACTGGTTTGAAAATGATTTTCTTCAGCTTCTATAGGCCATTGCAAACCTAGATACATTTCCATCCAAAAATAAAATTGTGTAGGTAAAATAATTTTGAATTATTTCCCAATCCTTCATTTTATCCCATCTTTCTGGGCTGATATACCAAGTTTGGATGACTAGTTTTAGTATCTAATAAAATGTTTTTATGTATAGTTGGTGATCATACTCTGGTGTGATGTAACGGATAAAGTGATTCTCAAGGGTGAGTCTTCTTTCCTACTGTGGTATCACATTGTATCCATTCTTTTTTTGTACATATAGTGCTTTAACCAAAATTATTTAGGTAGTCTGCTCATTCGAAATATTAGGCTTGTGCATATTCCACCATCATCGTACATTTTATACCATGGTATATTGAAGTGTAGTCATTATTATAAATTCCTCCTAAAGTATATCTTCAATATTTGGAATATATTTTTAACATTTCCTACTCTTGAAAACCTTTGTAATTTAATGTGTGAGGTTCTTCATTATATTTTATTAATATAATTTTTATCTCCTTGTAATACCCTTCCAAGGAACCCTCATAACATAAGGTTTAATACATGCACTAACAATTTTATTTTTTCAATTACATAAGCATTAATTGCATAAGTGTATAAACTTGACAAAGATTGCATAAGCAATAAAGAAACATACAATGATTATCATTTGAATCTGCACAAGAGAAAGTCTTACAATCACTTCCAAGAGTTTCATGACAACCTTAAATAAAAAAAACATAGATTGGGTGTTCACGTTCTACAAGATACGTTGCGAAAGCTCGGACAACGTCCCATGAACCTCACAAGATGGGACTGGACAATCATCTATGATCAACAATTGAGGAGACTAGGTCCATCCACAATACAGACAACACTAGGCTCATTTTAAAACCAAAAATGAATTATGAGATAAACAAGATCAAATCATGACATAAAATGACAAATAAAGACATAAAAATTCTCACAAGGACCAAGGGAAACCAAATCTACTAGACTAATTTGGACCTAGACCCAAGGGAACACTAAACTACCATAAATGTATAGATCTGGTGGAATAAATTTGTAGGAATGGAGCATGTATGTGCCAAAATAGATGATGTATTTGCAAAAAGCTATGGACATATGCGTAGGGGTAGAAGACATATGCGTATGATCTCCCAGAAAGAGGGAAAATGCAAATTTCCTAATGTCGACTCCACCTTACTGCCTAATAATGAACATCTCCACACTATGGAGTATTGGATAAAATAAATCAAGGCTAAACTGACTTCATAAGATGATAATAAACATAAATAAACTAATCTAGCAAGCATGTTAATATAAAGCATAATCACTAAAAGAAAGCAGAAAGGGGTAGAGAAGAGAACATCATGCTCGGTACTACACCACTGGATCCAGTCCACCACCAATACGTCGGTCCCCAACAATGACATGAAATTTTTCCCAACCATGTGGTACCCTTAGGCCCACCTCATCATTCTCATGAAGATATTCACATGATCATATAAGGGGTGTAGATATACACTCACACCAATCAATGCATACAATGCAAATAATCAAGATCTCAAGGGAAAACATGGAGAACACTCAACATGTAGAAGAAAAACCATAATTCTATACCAAATGCAACATGAAAACAATATACCATGGTGCTAGCCACTGCTACTAGACCTAGGTTCTAGAGTACCAATCACAAGGATCAGTATCAATACCCACATGGGTCAACTCTGAGATCCAAGGATTCACTAAGACTAGCCACCCACACAAGACATTTCAAAAATGCTTAAAGAATCAAGTACCATCTACCACCCACATAGTTCAATCATGAATCAGAGGATTCAATGGTCTCCACTACCCACATGGGTCAATAGTGACATATGGGGATTCCAATTCATTTTATTAATATTAAACCCATTCATTTTATTATGTTTTCAATTTTTATGAGCTCCTAGACGTGTTCAATACAACCACTTATAGCTCAAGGAATACATGGGGAGGTACTCCCCATACCTAGTGAAGGCACCTAGTCCTAAGTCTCAACTTCACAATGAATGAGACAATAACACAAGGTTTTTCCACTTAGTCTACACCGAGGACGTGAATATCAAGACTTCATCCACTTGGTCTACACCACTGACTTGATAAACAATAGCTTGTCTACTCTATCTACAATAAGAACATGGGTAAAAGACTTGTCTATTTGATCTTCACCAAGGACCTAGATAATAAGAAAAATCTACTTTGTCTGCACCAAGGGTTTGATAACATAATTAACTAGCAAGGCCCAAGCAAGACAAGGAGTAACATCAACTCCACAACCACCCAAAGGCATAAAACCAAGCACACTCACACACATAAGGAAAAAATTTGATAACAATTGGATTGGCCATAGTGCCAGGAGTGTGGATCCCTATATGATCCAACATACATATCTCTATAAAGAACGAGGAGAAAACCCATATAGGAAAAGTAAGAAAGAGAAAGGACTTAAAGAAATAAAACATGAGGAGACAAAATAAAGTGAGCTTTATTGGTCTCAAACCAAGAGCATGGGTCACTCAGATCCTATCATATACATTGCTCAACCATGTTTGATGATATGGTCTCAACTCATCATATTATGATTCAATGAAAAATAAAAAATCAATGGGATAAAAATACAAGCCAAGAACTAAACAAGGTTTTACCTCCACTCAAGGACCAAGCAACACTCAATTAAGGCTCACCCAAGAGTATAGATCTCTCAAGATAACATCTAGGTAGGCATAATACTCAATGTCGAGAATGCAGTCTCAAATCCAACATTCACAAAATCACAATGCAACTCAAAAGCCAAAATGAGCCATAAAACTAGAGATAGGAGCATATGCATGGGAGCACGCTCACACAGCCCAAATACCAAGGAAATAGTATCAAATCTTCTTGCAAATAAAATTCAATATGCTAAAACCATTACTCTCCAAAATAATCAATTTCTAAAACAAGAAAAATCCAACTTTCACAAAAATCCATTTGGGACCCAAACCATTCCCAAAGCCAAAATTGTCATTAGAGGCCATGAAAAAGCTTGAAAATTCAAACTTTGAAATTCAAAACTCTAAAGATACTCTTTGGCTCTAAATATGCCTAACACCACAAAAAAAGCAATCAAATTCATAATCTTTCATTCTACCAAAAATTGAGCAACATAACCTTACATTTCACAATTATTTCCAATTTTATTTCATATAAGCCCAATCAGGCACACAATTTAATCAAACAAGAGGATAAAAGGGAGATATGCATCCCACTAAACATCACAAAATATAAATGAAACAAATATAAGGAGAAAGAAGAAATAAATCAAATTCCTACCTCTCACAAGGGTGGAAAACCAAAATCGGAAGATGAAATTAAACACACCATGAACTCACCCAAGATTTTCGACAATGTGAAGCAGTCCCGACATGGTTCCAGCGATGGGCGCTACCCACAAAAATTCAACGGAGCAATCATTCCTGACAAGAAAAATATTGATTTCTTAGAAGAGGGTTTTGAGAATTTCCAATTCTCTACAATGCAAAAGTGAGAAAAGGAATTCTATTTCTCAATTAAAAAGTCATATTTTTCCCAAAACTGAAAAGGCTAAATAAAAACCACTTAATTTAATTAAAATAATCCACCTTAGCTTGAATCGAATACAAGCAAACCCTTTAGTTGGAATTCCACTACAACAACAATTGTCAAAAATGATAAAATAATCAGCAATAATTAAACCAACATTTAAATCCTAACTCACTGTGAAAACTACTTAAATAGTTTATAATGCACAAACATATACTGGTATGAAATAGTAATGCATGAAGTCTAGATTTTACCCACATTTTACTACAGGTGTTAGATATAAAATATAGATACATCATTCACACCAGAACAATATTGGCTAAAATTGTGAATGGCCAATGTAATTGTCTCCTGTGCCACTATCAGGGATAAGACATACTCAAACCTGTGGAACTAGGTAGAGTCGATGTCTGGTAGCCTCTCACTAAAGCATGCACACATCAAGTATAGTTTCTCACAGTATAAATAGATGAAGCACATATATAATAATCCAAAGTGTGTCTAATGAAAGGACGCTTAGCAACGTAATCATTTGTATGTATTTCTACATTAGGAAACCGTTCTTTTTATATTTAATCCTTAGTATGCATCATAAATAAATATTAAATATTTAAAGTTATTCATTAAATACAATTTTATAATATTTAGAGCATATATCATTGAAAACCCCAAATAAAATATCCATAAACATGATAAGGCACAACATCACAAAAAATCAATAATAATATCATGATAATCAAAATTTCCTTGGATATAAAATAAAGTAGATGCCATCATAGCATCAATAGTGATATCAGAAATAAACACAAGAATGTAATATAATTAGATGCATATCATGATGCCAATATAAAACCATAACATGAGAATAGCAATAAAATCACATAACAGAGTCTAGTATCCTTAATAAGGTATACAACAAGCCACGGCTCAATGGTTATCACACCCAAGCATAAGAAACCAACCAATTTTCCAATGTAATAGCATAATCCAAATCACACACAAGGCACCAACACCTCTCGGGTCAAACATGGTCATAAAATAAAAGCATATATCCATTGAAGTATGAGGTAAACTTAACCAATCACATAAAACACAATGAAGCATCCAAAGCCATCAAAAGAGCTCTCATACAACTGCATAAAGGCACTACCACAAAATAATGTCGAAGCTACATCCATAAGGATATTATGTAGGAAGAAAACAGGAGAGACACTACACTCCTACATACTAATTTTTATTGGATGTATTTTTCATGTGGATATATATCATAAAAGGGTGTGTGCACCAAGTTGTGGACCAAAAAGGGGGGTCTAAGTGGAAACATTTTTTCTGAAATCGGGTAAACCTGATCTTGGAATAGGAGTTTGAGGGTCATGCACTCAAAATAAGAAGATATGTGTAAAAAATAAAAAATTGTAGTGCTCTGAATCTAGTTTCTAGAACACTAATTTTTTTAAAAACCCGATAAGATTAAGAGGGTCAAACCTAGCACGCACGAAAACATGTTCCTGATTTTTTTGGAAAAACATAACATAGTTGTTTCCATCTGTGGTACAAAAGGTATAGTTATATTCAATATTTTTTAAATCCCTTTTGTAGGATGATAGGTAAGAGTGAGATATAGAAGTTGTGTATTTTTTTTGTAATTTTCTGATGAGTATTTTTTTTTCTGTGATTTTTTGAAGTGGTCGCATCCTAAAATTTTGGTACCTGTTCGTGTGCTAGGCATAACTTGCATCAAAATAATCCAAAATGAATTTTTTTTTAAAAAAGTGTACAGAATCAAGTGTAGAACAATAATATGTAATTTATTTTTAATTTGATTAAGTATTTCAAAAGTTATGAAAAAAATGGTAGACATATGTCTGTGAGTACAATCAAGACACTGGTAAAGAAAATTAAAGTTTACTATGCTAATGTTGTCCAAAAATAGAAAAATTTATATGGTTAGAAAGCTAAGAAGACGCGTGAGATTATGGTGAAAATTATAAAGCTACCCAGTTGACAAATTGTAAACCTAATGAAGACAAAGTTGAGAAATCATCTTAGAAGATAAAAAAATGTCTAAAAGAACAAAATGGAGGGAAAATGAGCCTCCAAGCCTTTGGGTCATTTTTCAAGCCTCTTCCTGAGCCATAACCTGATCGGGTTTCTTAATTTCAAATAACCTGGTTGGGTTCTAAAAAGACAAAATTACTTCAAAACCTGATCGGGTTTTGTAAAGAAAAAAGTACTTCAAAACCCGATCGGGTTCTGAAAAGAAAAAAGTACTTCAAAACCCGATCAGGTTTTGAAGAAGTAAAAACTATTCATTTTATTCTCCATAACCAGAGAGAGAGAGAGAGAGAGAGAGAGAGTACAATTTCACTCACTTGAAACACCTATGTACTAGAAGAGTATTAAATTGTAATAACTATGTAAGAAAGGTTGGAAGATTGCAGAAAAAATCATGGATGGCCATTGAAAGAAGAAAAGGCAACCAATAAGTGATCTCTCTCTCTCTCTCTCTCTCTCTCTCTCTCTCTCTCTCTCTGAAGTAACCCAATCTCCTCTTCTGCACTCTCACTTTGTTTCACTTCCTCTGCACGCAAGATTTCAATCTCTTTTTGCATTCTTTGAATTGTTCTTAATTGGTTCTCTCTCTCTACACGCAATGATGTAATTTGTTGTCTCAGGCCTTGGATAACTTAACCAAGTTGATTTTCCCCATCTTCTCGCAATAATCTCATCTCTTCTTGCAGATTTTCAGTAATTCCAAATTGTTTCTCACCCTCTACCTTAAGTATTTTTTTTCTTCCTTCACCCCACGAAGTTCATATAAAAGACATGTATGGTAATCTTCACAGTATTTAGGAGACACAAATTGGTAACAATTCGAGCAGTAGGAATCAGAAAATGCACACCCTTCTTCACCAAACTGTATAGATGGGCAACCTGAAATACATCTGGAAGTAGATTTTCTCCCTTCGCTTCGGGCCATTTCAAATTAGCGAAAGTTTTATGCTCTTCCCTCCAGCAAAATAGCTTATTTCAATGGTCACCCATGAATTTTTTTAAATGGAAAATTGGTTTCCTTTACTTCTTTCAATGCCCATCCATGATTTTTTCTGCAATATTCCAACCTTTCATACATAGTTATTACAATTTAATACCCTCCTAGTACATAGGTGTTTCAAGTGAGTGAAATTGTACTCTCACAGAGTCACTAGAACATTCGTGACCATGGCAGACTGAAGTGTTCCCAAGGTGCACTAAGCATGATTGGGAAGTGATCTTCCAAGGCTCGTATCTTAGACCTTTTGAGACGTATGAGTAAACCATTATATGCTATAGGACTGCGTTACCAAGGCCTACAATAACCTCTCTCCATTCTGGGAGATTCGACTTTGTTTAAAATTGGCAGGGCAATCTCGGTTGATGCCAAAACTTGCAGTGGTGCTCAGTTGAAAGTTGCACCATTGGGTATCTTTCAAACCGTGAGTCCTATCATCGAATCATCTACTCCATTAGCTCTAATTGGCTGGGTAAATGCTAGTGACAACCCTGTTTCTCCCACAGAGTCACTAGAACATTCACGACCATGGTGGACTGAAGTGTCCCCAAGGTGCACTGAGCACGATTGGGCAGCGATCTTCTGAGGTCTGTGGGCATCGGGTAAACCATGAGAAAAAATGTTTCTGCTCCAAGGATGATTTAGGATCATAATGTATCCATATTTTTTATTTTATCAAATTTCAAGCAAACCTTCAAAGCATGAAGGGTACTGACAACTACATGTAAGGCATGGGTAGTACATACAAACACTTGCAAGGCCTAATTATAGTCATGAATGTACATAAGGGATGGATTCTAATACATATGAGGTAGTGATGACACATTTATGTATTCTTAAGCCAAATAGAATACTCATGATACAATGTAGCACATAAATCATGAAGTACATGTATACACATGAGTA
>MU225064.1:1349957-1388479 GCA_018584345.1 Thuja plicata
TACACATAAATTTTCTTAATTCATGAAGCATACATGTAGGACATAGATTATGAATCATACACATGAATTCATTTAAGTCATGCATGAAGCCTGTCCACATGAATTTAGGTTATGAAGCATATACATGCATACACATAAGTAGATTAAGTTATAAAGTAGACACATGAATATATGCAAGTCATGAAACAAGAATACACTTAAGGAATAAATCCTACACATGACTACATATACACAAATGTATTTACATACTAATAATGAACAAATGAAGACACAATGAACAAATTGGATTGATTATCAAGTTTCATATATATCAAAATGAACAATAATTGTGTACATATAAAAAAATGGCATACATGTCAAATCAATAATAGAGTTACAACAATGTGGCATCAAAAATAATAATATCGTACATATCAATACATGGCGTATATGCCAAATCCATAATAGAGTTACAAAAAATGATATCAACTATGTCCAGGTCGATATATATAATGTACAAATGTCACATGTACACACACACACACACACACACACACACACACACACACACACACACATATTTATATACAAAATTTAGTCATTCAATGACCACAACTAGATCTATACAATGTCTCGATATATCTACGACTACGGTGGATCATCAAAATCTAGCTTCTTCGCAACAACGCTTGGTTCACTAAGTCTCTGCACAAGAACAATTCAAATGTTAATCCATATATATTACCTCAGAATAATATCAAAAAACATAAATACTGGGCTTTAATTTGCATACTAAAGCCTCAGTTGGATCTCTTACGCTTGGGCTGACTAATGAACAAAATAGGCTCCATAGTGGGCAAGAGGGACTCCTATAAAAATGGTCAGGAAAAGGAATGCCAGGTAGTGGTGAAGGTTCCTACAATAGAAAAAACAATACAAAATACATGTTATAAATAAAAAATACTAAAAAATAAAAAATGCATGGACTAAAAAGAAAATACATACCGCAACTGGATCTCCTATGCTAGGTAAGGGATCCATAGGAAGTGGAGAAGGGTTCACCTCATCTGAGGCAGCTATGACCAATTCATGTATGAAAATTTGTAGAAAATGACATACTAATAGAGGAACATGATTTCTAAATTATTTTGAACAAACAAGAATGTAAATGAAAGTAAATATGAAAACGTGTTACCTCCTCCCTCTCCTAAACATCAACAATGTCAGAGGCATTCATCAGTTCAGTGAAACCCAATTGATTCTAAATGTATACAATAAACAAGTCAAGTGCATTAATCACTATACACTACATTGAAATGTTCATAATACATTTCAACAAATATACTTAAATTGGACTTAATTACCCTTTTTTGTTTCAATGTCCCTGATGATTTCTTCCTCTTTCGTAATGACCTCGAGCTTGGTGGGGCAGGCTAACAAAAAAAAAAAAAACTTAAGAGAAACAATATGATACCCCATGCATTCAATTAAAACTATAAACAAGAGGTGTGCGAAAAATGATACCACATAGCTCTCTAAGCCAAAGTCAATGGCAGAAAGGGTGACATCCTCAATCTCAGAAATCTGAGCCCCTGACAAGCCCTATAAAACACCAAATAAATATATTTAAGAAATATTTTACAATGAAGATTATGATTTACTTGAATTCAAAAAATGATCTATTATCACAAATTTATAATCAAATTTTACAAACGATTATTACAAAATAAAATTTTGAACTCTTCTTTCACACACAAGACTATTCTTTAACAAATTTGTAGGCACAGTTAGAGAAGGGTGGTGGATTTCTTCAAGGATGAAGGGGTTTTGTGATGGAATATACATGTGGGGGTCTATAGTGAAGTTTGCATACATTTGGTTTGGCTTGGAGTGGATTGGAGAGGTCCTTTTGATCAGACCCTAGGTGTGTGATCCTAGAAGTAAGGGTTTAGTTGCTAAGGCCATAGATAAAGGATAGAGCCTTGGAGAGTTGAAAATATGTTGTTTCCTAACCCCTATAAGGGCTGTTTCATCCTTTGGAGTTGTGAGAATAAGTGGAGTCAGGGGTTTCTTTGTAAATGAGGAGAATTAGGCTTAGTTTGGAGGTTACATGAGTATTGGATCTTGGGTATGGTTCAAAGGAGTATATATTAAATCTTGGGGAGGATTTAAAGATCCCAAAAGGGTATCTAAATCATCTTTTCATTTCCTTAGTTATTTGGGGAATGCTGGAGAAAAGGGAAAAATAGTGACTGGTGTGGGCTACTAGCTTTAAGAGCTGAATGTGAGAGTTGGGTAAGGGATTGGTTATCCAGACTTAATGGGTTGATGGAACATGGTAGATAGGCCATAAGGAGATTATTTATGGAGTTGAAATGAAGGTTGAATTTGTGAGTGAAGATACGGTGATTGGGAAGCACTAGGAGCACTTGGGGTAGCCTAGAAGGTGAGTCCTTGAGGGGGCTTTGGAAGTGAGAAGTTGTTACAAATAGGGGATGGATTGTTGTCAGACATGATCAATGAGGTCACCAACCACCACCTCTACATCATATATGTTGGGAGTCTTCAGAAGGCCATGGAGGTGTATTGAAGGATTAAGGATAATCAAAATCAATTAACAATCAGAGATTGTATTCATGATTTTGAAAAAGAAATAAGAGTAAAAGAACAATGGTTGGATGTTCTAAATGATGTTCAAGGTTGATTCAGAATCCAATAAGTGATTGGTTGGGAGTTCAGAATTGGTTGAATTGAGTCCAAGGATGGAGGGCAGGAGTTCAAATCAATTTGATTCATGATGGCTAGATAAGGAAGTGAATTCCTTAAGTTGAATTACATTAGAAAAAATTCTTTGACCATAAATAAATAGAAAACAAACATACACTAAGTTACCACCATACAAATTATTAAGATATGATATTTTCAAAATAATGTAGTATTCTATTTTAGGAATATTTATAAAACATTACCTCAAGTGTTTGAGCTACCAATCTACATGTACTATAACGAGCACTCCTTGGTGTGCTTGTACCACCAGCTGCACCCTGCAATGTATATTATTCATGTATCAATTTAGATTCTTCTATACATAAAATTTTATTTACTTTTAACAGATTTAGGTAATTAATTAAAATAACATGTCAAAACACAAATTTAAACAAACCTGTGTCAGCTCTAAACAATACACCATCAACAATAGATCATCTGTGAGGGCCACATCCTTAGTAGTGGATTCCTGACATCTTTTTTCAAAATGTACACATGAATGGGATGTCGAACCATCCACACTCGCCTAGCTATCTACCCCATCACATATACCATTACAACTAATGCAGATATGCTCAATGGGCTGGGCTGACCCTAGAAATGTATCTGATGATAATGGATCTCACATGGGATGAGATGATCCTAATGGTGCATCTGATGGTGATGAACCTGGCGTAGGATGGGATGATCCTAATGGTGCATCTGATGAAGATGGAGGTGGCACTGATCCATCCTCTCCAACTAACTGAGTGCCATGCTAGATAATGACATCAGTCAATGATGCAACTGCATGAAGACTCTGTATATCCATAGACTCCTTCACCACTACTGGTACCACAACATGAATGAGGGGTTTTCTCATAGTATTCATCCTCTCTTGTGGTCGGGTAATCCTATGTGCCCCAGGTCTATCCTACGCAGAGTCTCTCCCTCTACCCTGAAACTCACGAAAGTCAAAGTAATTTGACTTCTTGCCAATGATAAACTCACAGTATAGCTTCCTCAAAAAATATAAAGGAACCTCATTATTATTAAAAGGTGGTTGGTCAAATACCATGTACCACCTATCCCAAAAAGCTGATTTCATCCCCCTATGAACACACCAATGTATAGGAAATCATTTTGTATTAAGCTATAAGGAAATGCTAATATTAGTATCGGTGAAAAGGGCACATATGTCACATTTTTCTATGCCTTTTATTTTCACATCCTCATAGGATAAATCATCAGCATAAAATGTACGACACCTAGCCCTCCATGAACCCCATTTTGTCACCTCTTGAGACACCTCATTTTCACTATTGGACATTTTTTCTAATGTAGTGGGGAGGGTAGAGTGATGCTGAAGACTGGAAGCCTTCAACCTATTGACCAGTATATTAATTTGTGCACTATTTTGGTTAAGGTGTTGCACAAGGTCTTCTTGTGATGCATCTACATGACCTAACAACACATGTGGAGGGCGTATGGGTGGTGATGGTTGTGGAGGAGGAGAATTTTGTAGAGGGTTTATGGGTGGAGATTGTGGTTGAGGGTTTATGGGTGGCGAGGGTTGTTGAGGGTTTACAGGTGGCAATGATGGTGCTTCTACAGGGGGTGGTCTTTCATTTCTTTTTTCATATTTTTGGGTTGTTTGATGAGTTTGGAATGAAATTAATAAAAGAAAACAAAAAATCAATAAAATAGCCTAATTTGATTACAATTGCAAAAAAAAAAACAACAAAAACAAACAAACTTACCTTTGTTACGTGTGCCATTGGTTGAAAATCTTGATTAAATTGTGTTTTGTGCAAAACACGATCAAGTTTTTCTACTGTTTAACCTCCTACACACTTCTACTCCGCGGTTTAGGCATTAAAAAATGGCCTAAGCCGCGATGAGTTCTATTTTTTGTTATGTTTCTCATAACCCGATCGGTTATTAAAAACTCAATGAGTCACATAACCCAATCGGGTTTTGAGCTACACACAATTTTTTATAATATATTCTAGGCTTGGTTTACCAAGCCTAGAATGATTTCAAATTTTCAATAACCCAATCGGGTTATTGAAAATTTGAAATTTTTTTAAAGGTGTGTCCACTTTTTTGGTCCATAACTTGGTGCACACACCCAAAAAACCCTTCTAAATCTAATTATCTTTTTTTTTAGAGGTTTAGGAGAGCTTGATTTCTTAGAGATTGTGTATAAAGGGTACATATTAAGTTATCTTTGATAGGTTCCACATAGGATCTATCTTCTATACTTAATGAAACATGGACTATATTTATATTTTCCGCAATAAGAGATTTCTTCCATTTGGGAATCCATGATACTATTGAAAGATGCATTCAAAGATGAAGATGAAAGATGCATTGAAAGATGAAGATTGGGTGAAAGCTATGGAAGAAGAATTGGAGAAGATTGAGGAAAATGATAGGTTGTTGATTTGAGATATTTGTAGATGATATCATTTTTTGTGGCAATGAAGAGATGAGAAGATCATTTGTAGATGAGATGAGGAAAGTGTTTGAGATGTCAAGGATTGGTGAGATTAAATTCTTCTTTGGATTGCAGGGTTAACACATGAAAGATGGTATCTACATAAGTCAGTCCAAGTATGTAAGGGAAATATTTAAGACATTTGGGTTAGAAGATTCAAAACCGGTTGGTACCCCTTTGGTAACCGATTGCAAACTATCAAAGGATGATGATTCTAAAGTGGTGGATGAGACACTTTATAGGTCCATGATTGGTAAGCTATAGTAAGTAGTGCATAGAACACTAGACATAGCATAGGTAGTTGGATTAGTGGAAATATTTTCTTCTAATCCTAATGAATCTCATTTTGTTGTAGTAAAGAGAATTTTTAGATATCTTAAGGGAACTGAAGATTATCATCTCTGGTATGGACATAAAAGGTGATTTCTATTTGAATGTGTTTATCAATGATGTTGATTGGGAAGGTAATATTGATGATCAGAAGAGAACAAGTGGAGGTTCATTTTTTTCTGGCAAGAGTCTTGTATCCTTGACAAGAAAGAAGCAGGATTGTATATCTCAATCAATAGTTGAAGCTGAGTATGTTGTTGTTGCAATTAATTGTACACAAGTAGTATGGATCAAGAAGATTCTTGAAGGAATTGAGGAGAAGGTAACTGAACCGGTGGTTATCTATTGTGACAATACAAGTGTTATTAATTTCAAAGAACACTGTGATGCACTCTAAGACTAAGCATATAGCTATCAAATATCATTTTCTTAGAGAACAGGTATAGGAAAAAAAAAGGTTGGATTATATGCCAACCAAGGAGCAGGTTGCTGATATTTTCACTAAACCATTTCCTAAGGATGCATCTGAGTATCTTATAGGTACATTGGGGGTTATTCCCCTATCTGAGTTAAATTAGAAGAAGATGCAGTTGCATCAATCCTAGTGTATTCATTGAATACCTTTTGTGTGGATTGGTGTTGTAGAGCTACTCCTTAGGTGGAGAATTATATGTAGTCATGTGTATTTAGTAGAGCCAATATTATATGTATTTAATGCCTTTGGAATTTTTTTGAAAGGGGGAAAATATATGCTAAAGAGGAGAATGTGTGAAGTATAGTGAAAGGGGGATTAATTGTAGAACAGGTGAAAGACAGAAGTGGAAACATTTTTTTCATACAATATTATGTTGGAGTAAGGAAGTTAGTATTTCCATCACTGCCAAAGGGGGATATTTTTGACATATATGATGCAATGATGGTACATGATTTTTGGAGATTTAATGGTGAGATTTGATTATAGGATGATCAAATATTATGTTATCATTGATGTCAATTATTGACTTTGTGTTCTTAGTATGTTGCCAAACATATTTATGATGAATGAAGGATTACGGTGAGTTTCAGTGGTTGCTAGCTTTAGGGGAGACTTAGGTGTGTCTCTGGATGACTAATGTATGACAACTACTGGTGAAGTGATCGTATGAGGAAGTTGTGACCAGTTGAAGTATAACAGTGCAATCATAGAATAATTAATGACAGGTGATAGATAATTTGAATGTCTTGTAAAATCTATGTTGTATCTTGTGATATAGTCATGGGATATGGTGGAAAATTGTGTTTATATGCTACAGTAGCAACCACAACTACTTTGAGTGATTGGTGTGTAGGATAGGTGACTGGTGAGAAGAGATAGAGTTGTTAACATGTTACATTATTTGTGTTCTTGAGCGATAAGTGATAAATCTTTGATCAATGATCAGTTTTAAGGTTGTGGTAGGATCAATTGAGTTAGTCACAATCTAATGACATGTCTTCGTGATTGGAGGTGATGATCTGGCATCACATTTCTCGATGCTAGTGTGTGGAGAATATTCTTGAGGAAGCTTATGTTTGGTCAAAATGTGTATGACTCCTTAACACAACATTCTATGCAAACTATTGTATTGGCTGAAGCGGTCTTGGAAAAAAAATTTATGCATTTAATTTTGATATGTGGCACATTGGAATTTAGTGGGATGTTTTGAAATTCTAATTTAGGGTTTGATCAAAGTGGTGGACTTAAAAGTTGAGTATATAATGAATGAATTTGAAGGTTAAGAGTGTTGATCATGTGCTAAAGAAGTGTGGTGTAAAGTGTGAGTTGCGATCAAGCCAGAGAAGAGCTTTAAGTATGTTGAGAAGATATTTTGTGCTCCAGTGGATCTGATCAAGCAGAGGTAGTGTTTTTCTAAAAATAATTCTTTCTATTGTTCCCTAACAATTGAAACATGTTGAATCCCTTAACAGGGTAGATCCTAACATATATTTTGGTGTAAATCCTCTAACAAGGTGACACTTGTCAAGTGTTTAAAGTCCTCTGACAAGGCTACTCTTAACAGGGTAAAGGTTATAATAGGCATAAGGTAAATCTCTTAACCAGATAGCATCTAATAGTGTTGTAAAATTTTAACAGGGTTAAGCTCCTCATATGGCATACTTCAAAAGAGTATATCATTTAGTGGTTACTAATCCCCACTATGCCTTTTTCCCTATTTGGGTTTCTATGAGACAAATATGTGTGCCAATTTTGTGGATTGATTTGGATGCTTATGCTTTTCATCTGTTGTTATTAAGGGTAATCTTGTGAATGCTAGTTTAAGTTTGAAGATAGAGAATTTTGGATTATTTAGTAGATTACTGATTCTCCCCCTCCCTCTCAATAATCTAACCTTAAGACTAATAGTTGTGCCCTTTCTTTGTATGCATAAATAAAGCTCGTGAAACTTGTTATTGTAGAAATCATATTGAGTTTCATCTATACTTGCAATCATATAAAAAAATTATGACAATACTTAATCAATATACAATCGTCCTTGGAAGTACGATACAATTTGTGAAGTCCATTCTATATGTGATATACCAGATGATTTAGATGAGTTCAATTTCCACTGTATAAAAATTGAATGCATTGATTATGGACATTTAGAGAAATTTCCATTGCAAATTGAGAATATTGATGTTTCAACATCTTTTTCATGGAAGAGATTTGAATATGAGGCATACCAAACCAAGACAAGAGAGGAATCCAAAAAACATGCATTGAAGGAGAGTGAATTTACCTACCTTGAGTTTATGAACAAATTTTGAACTATGATTTATCCACATATCCAACATTGTCATGGTGCATGATGGAAAACTAAATAGTTCTGTGATTCCAAAAATTGTTTTCCACCTAGTTGTATTCTTTCAATTGTAGATTTCTCTAAGAACTATATGTTTTCCCCTCAATCAAAGCTCCAAGATCAATATTATCATTCTGAATAAGTTTCAATATTGGTGCAAGTGACCTATATGCATGCACAATTTGATTTGGATGAGGTAGAAAGTATTGATTGAAATGAATGCATTATCATCAAGGAGGTTCATTTCTATATCGATGATGATAGGGTACATGATAGGAGCTATGTGGCTCATTGTTTTGGAATGTTTTTTGAAGATCTTGTAAATTGCAAGATAAATGCTTCACAACACTGGATTTGGTCAAGTAAGTACATTATCTAATTCAATTCGAGTATATGCTTAATTTAAATTTATAAATTTTATTAAAAATGATTATTTACACATGTGTGTCTACAACTTTATTGTGCATGGAAATTTAAGTCTACAAAAGCCTTTAGTCGGTTAGTCATGCAACATGTGAGACCCAATGTTAAGTTTCTTTGGAACTTCTTTGAAAGTGGACATGCAAAAGGAGAGCACGATGGAGCAGGAGCATGTGTGAAGCATGCACTCTAGCAACATGAACTTGAAGGTACAAATGGTGTTTAGTGTTTGATGTGTAAGTTCATTCTTCAATTTTCATTTTCTTTAAACTAATAAGTTTCTTCTATGTAGGTAACATGATAGAGAATTCAAATAGAATAGTTAAATGGTCTCGAACTCATTTTTCTAGTCAGGAAACAAAGTACAACAAACATTAGTTTTGGGAAGTGAAAGGTAAAAAATTTTGAACTCAAATTCTTTTAAAATATCATGAAGTACATTTAACCTTTATCATAATTGTTTATCTAACAATTTCATATTTGTAACAAATATTGATCAATCTCAAACATTAGTTTTGGGAAGTGAAAGGTAAAAAATTTTGAACTCAAATTCTTTTAAAATATCATGAAGTACATTTAACCTTTATCATAATTGTTTATCTAACAATTTCATATTTGTAACAAATATTGATCGATCTAATCCTTGCAATTGTCAATCAATTGTTGGTATTAGAAGTTTACATCAAGTGATGACTTTAGGACACCACAACTCACCATTGATTCAAGCAAGAGATAAATCATGCTTTTGTGATGACTGTGTTGAGAAAAATGCAATGATTCAATGTGAGAATATTGCAAATGTACATGTTTCACAATGGGATATGAAAGAGTTAATCAAAATTTCTCCTTACGAAGATGATGACAATGACATAGAAATTCATGATAATATATATTAAACTGATTATGAATGTGTTCTGATTTAGTTGTTATAGGTGCCCATGCATACATGTTCCTTTATTTAATTTAAATTTATATCACTTGATTGATGTTCAAATTTTAGAGATCTTACTTATATTTTTTTATTTATGAACGATTCACTTGTATAGGTGATATTTTTCTGTGGTTGTGGATCCTGGGAATATAGAAGGTGTAGATTATTATCTACTAAGATGCACAAAAGTGAAATACAAGTTTCCAGGAGTAACTATAGATGGTGATGGATAGTCATATCCAACTAGTTTATTTATTATTAAGGGCACCTATTATCATCAAATGAAGATCAACAAAAATGGAGTTCAATTTATTGAATACATGCCTAGCCAAAGAGTTCTACATTATAGTGACTTGGTTATAGAGACTAAGTTGCAATTTGAGACATTGCCAAAAAAAGGACATGGCAACCAAAAGTGGAGGTTGCCTATTGGAGAACATGAAAATTTTTTGGAGGTAATAAAAGATAGAGAGGATCTAGATTATATGTATGATGAGCTTTAGGCTAAATTTGTTTTTGCAGCTCGTACATTCATATTTGAACTAGAGTTGGAACTCATATAATTTGAACTAGGACTGGATATATATTTTTGTATCATATTTATGCTTTTATATTTTGATGGTTTAATGGTTTTCTTATATAGCTATATAAATGCATAATTGGTTCAATGGTTTTTTTATATAGCTATACATGCAAGGTTTTGGTTTAGTGGTTGAATGTCTTAAAGCATAGCTATGTGTGTGTGTGTGTGTGTGTCTCAAGGGGACCTAAGGGGTGCTAGTAGGTCTTAATGTTCCTTAATAGGTCCTAATGTGTTTTAATATGTCATAACGTGTCTTATTAGGTACTAATGGGTTCTAAATGCTCGTACGATACATTAGTACCACTTAGGACTCATATGTCATGTTAGTTGATATATTTCTTATATATGAAAATTTAGTAGATATACATTTGTTATATGTCATTGATTTTAATACAACTTAGATAGACGTCATTTATTATATGTCATTAGTTTGGATTCATTGGTTTTATACATTGAATTAACTTTGAAATAAAGACCGATATTTTCAATATACATTGACCTTATATATGTCATGTGTTAGTTTAAATACATTGATTGTATATAGAAATTTAGTAGAGATGTAAAATTTTATGTCATTGATTTCAATACAACTTCTAGATAGACATCATTTATTATATATCATTAGTTTAAATACATTGGCTATATACATTGAATTAACTTTGAAATGAAGACCTATATTTTCAATATACATTGACCTTATATATGTCACGTGTTAGTTTAAATACATTGATTGTATATGCAAATTTAGTAGAGATTTACATTTTTTATATGTCATTGATTTCAATACAACTTCTAGATAGACGTCATTTATTATATGTCATTAGTTTAGATACATTGGTTATATACATTGAATTAACTTTGAAATGAAGACCTATATTTTCAATATACATTGACCTTATATATGTCATGTGTTAGTTTAGATACATTGCTTGCATATGCAAATTTAGTAGAGATGTACATTTTTTATATGTCATTGATTTCAATACAACTTAGATAGATGTCATTTATTATATATCATTAGTTTAGATGCACTGGTTATATAAATTGAATTAACTTTGAAATGAAGACCTTTATTTTCAATATACATTGACCTTATACATGTCATGTGTTAGTTTAAATACATTTCTTATATATATGCAAATTTAATTGTGATACATTTATTATATATAAATTTCATTGATTGCATGATGAGTAAATTAATATTTAAATTATTTATATATGTCATTTGTTTAAATATAAATATGTCATCTTAATACATGATAAATTAAGATTTTTTAAATGATTCCATGTAAATGTCTATATCTAAACACATGTATCAAATATCAATATCCACAACATAGAAATGTATCAACAACATATCTAGAAATGTATCAACAACATGTAGAAATGTAGATCCACAACATAGAAATATATCAAATAGATCAATGTTCACAACATAATGTCAACAACATAATGTCTGAAGTAATTAGAACCAAGAGGTACATAGAAATGTATCCATAATATGAAACTCTAACTCAAGGTGCCGTCACCACCTAGTCCCTCATCCAATCCTCCACCTGATCAAGGGGTTTGTACAAACATACACAAATTGCATGTTCGAATATTTTATCTACAAGAACAAATATTTAATTTTGAAAAATACATTTAAACTTAAGAAAAATTAAAACATGTACATTTTTTTTCAAAATAAATTAATTTACCTATGTATCTTGATGAATCAGATCACTAGGTGCCTGTAAATCCCCGTATGCGGCGGCCATCATAATCTTATATATTATATATAGTTGCAAGATCTACATATATATATGTATATAATTATTTAATGAAAATAAAAATTTGGTTTCTCACCTGATATGTATGTTGGAATGCACATCCAATATTTGATAACTTAGAAGAGTGTAAGGACGCTGCATCAATGGTTTCATCCATAAGAAAAGATGAGAATCCAGTTTGAAATCATAGAGGAGGTGTCTTCTCTAGAGAAGGTGTCTTCTCTTGAGGTGTAGTATCAACCAAACTCTATCGTGGAGCAGTAGGACGTATCAGAATGTCTTCCTATCTAGAAGTACCTACCTGTGCATCTCTATGTCCCTAGTTGATACTAGCAGAGGATCTTCTAGCCACTCATCGAATGAATACACGCATCTCACTCAGAGTGACCCCAAGAAATATAGAATACCCCTGATAAGCACTAAGGAGATCACTAAAAGGCATCAGGCATGGGGAGCTGGTAACGGATGTAAGGATCATAAAAAGGATCTGACTAATAAACAATTGGGCTTGTACAAGATTGTATTATGTACCTCCCCATGTGATCAAATGATAACTAATCAACCTGATTTGCGATGGAGGTAATGCTAGAGTACATATCTAGGTGCGCCTCCTCAGCCACAGACTCTCCAGCTCTAGTGTGAGCCTACAAACCTTTTGGAAGAACCAAATTTTTCTGACCCACCAATACCATCTTACTAGGGGGATGTGGTGCATCAGTTCATTTAAACGTATCTACAAATCTGCCTTACCCCTGACTTGTGTGTCATGGAAAGTCTGTGTAATCAATATCACACCCTAAATGAAATTCTACATATAATTGTTTGCAGAAATAGAGTGACACCTCATCCTTTTGTGGCCACATATGATGGGCCACCAACCATCTGGGATATATGAAAGGGGGCCACGAGATCGCTTCTCACTCTGTAAGCTCTGACAACATTCTTCTCTAGGTAATTAGGTCTAAACATCACCTTAATATTGGCCACACAAAAATCTATGTCAACATTCCTCCATGTAATTGTCCCTGATATTGTACTAGCTAAGCTCTGATAAAATGTGTCAATGGAGGTTTCATCATAGGGTTTGTATGATTCATCCTTCTGAATCAAACTCATAAGCTCAGTGTGAATGGATGCCAACCTCTCCCTATTAGAGAGGACAACAATGTTTTGCAGCGTCCTCTCTAGCTGAGCTAGAGTGGCGTGCAATCTTGAAATAGTCTCATGTCTATGATTCTCCCTACTCTCATGAGTACCATGAGATGACACCCGTGATGCATGGTCACTATCACGATGTACACTAGGATCTGAACTACAAGATGCCAAGATGTATAGATATGATAGATGATGCACGAATATAGACAAAAATTGCAAGTGTGCACATGTACATTAAATAAATTAACAAAATAGTTCATGTATATACATATATGTGTTGTATGTACAAACTATACATTTGAATCAGATCTAAAATTAAACATTAATCATATAAACATTACAAACCTCAAGTAAATTAAAAATTATTTCATTGGACCCTAAGACATTCAAGTCATTACTTATTAAACATCCCCTTGAGATGTTAAAATCCTTAAACATATTACAGATCCCCTTAAAAGGCATTCAAATAATCAAATGTAGACTTAAATTTTGCAACACATACATTGAACAAAAAAGATTAAAAACCTTGTAAATTAAAAACAATTTCATTTCCCTAAGGCATTTAAATCAATACATAGTACATCTCCTTAAGATGTATTGAATCATTTCATATTACATTCATATAGTGAAATTTTAGTCTTTTAATGGTTCAATGAATAGTTCTGATTAATGTTGATGTTTAAAGGTTCTTTGAATGGCCAAAAAATTTCTACAACATATCATTTTAAGTAAGGAGCACGATTTCAAATTTATATTGGTTTATTTGGAAAAGAAACTAACATTTCATATGCATGGAATGAAATTACATGGGATATTATAAACATATTTGCATGTTTCAGCTTCCATGATAGGTTGCATGAAATTGTAAAATTCAATAAATAAAAAATGATAGACATATCAAGGTTCATGTTGCATGAGAAAATAACAAACTTGATTCTTGCATCTAGTAATATTATTACAATACACTAAGGCTATATAAGAATTTGCAATTGAGTTTAAATTTTTTATGTTTTTGTTTAAATTATTTTCCTAGTTCTCTGATGTAGTATCGATGTCATCTATAGTGTACATGGTGAACACCGATGGAATGTTTACGGTTTATGTTTTAAGGTTTAAAGTTAAAGGTTTGAGTTTTAAGTTTTAAGGTTTAAGGTTTACGTTTTAAGGTTTAATGTTTTAGTTTTCAGAATAAAATATTAAAACTAGCCATTTTATACATATAATTATGAAAAAACATGAAAAATTAAACATTTGGTACTAATATAACATTAAAATATCATTTTTAACCATATAATTGCAAAAAACACTTTAAATAATAAAAAATAAATCAAATAAATGCAAAAAATAGGGGCCTGTACCTCGCACTTGGTCGAATGTCTTCAAGCCCCTTTTTCTACTCCGCTAGCCCCTCAGTGTAAATGAGCGCTTAAACTACCTTTTGGTATTTTTATTAAGTGAGTGGGGCTTAGTTGAGTCCCACTCAGCTGAGTACCTCCAGTCACGTAGGCACCATTAGGCGCCATGAGACACGTGCGTGGATTCAGTCGAGTGCTACTTGGCCAAGTATTACTTAGTCAAGTTATGCTTGGTGAAATCCTATGAGTTAGCCTCAAGTGTGACAAGTGATTGTTCTTTTACCCAATACATAGATCAAATAGAAAAGCTACAAGTTAATACAATATAAACCTTGGTACACTAGTAGAATTTGGGAAAATAAATGACCAGGTGACTAAAACTGATCATTTTCTACCATTTTTTTGTAATTCACAAATATAAATGATTAAATAAATGACCAATTTCGTCATTGAGTAAAATCACAACTAAAATGAATAAATAAATAATCAATTTGGTCATCGGGTAAAATGACTAAATAAATGACCAGTTTGGTCATCGGGTAAAATGACTAAATAAATGACTAAATAAATGACCAAATAAATGATTAAATAATTAGTCACCCTTATAATAAAAATGATAAAATGAATGATTAATACTCCTTTACACATTAACATTTGATAATATCATATACTTATATTCTTAGAAGTTGCATTTCACTAATAATGTGTGTTCACCAATAGAGTTATTGTGCGAACATTATTCCGGCCACTATTTGCCAATATCTCTAAATGGTAACTATTCTCATTAGATTAAGGTTTCATTTTAAAATTCATCTAAGTGACTAAATAAATGACTAATTTGTTCATCGGGTAAAATCACAACTAAATAATTAGTCATACAAATAAAATGACTAAAAAAATGACAATTAATTACTTCTCTATTCCTTTTTCTTTTGAATTTCATCACAATCCATAGAGCTTAATTATGTCGGCCCCCTCATGACACCCCTACCTTATAAGTGAGCCATTAGGCCGTCTCGGTAGCTTAGTGCTCTAAAAATACCTATTGTGTGGAAGACATTGTGGCCTCTCGATACAGTCTTAAGGCCTTCACATATTTTATGAAAAAAATTAACATTTGCATTTTTTAACTTTTATTACTCATCAATGGAGTTTTTCTCTTTTCAATAATGCATCACTATCTTTGTCATATAATGGAAATGCTAAGGGAAAAATAATGTGCAAGGAAATAGTGAGTAGTAACAAATGAAAATTATTATGATAGGCTTAGTCCAAGTATGAGATCAAATCCCTTCAAAAAGGGGTGGAACTAGAAGAAATACATTAAAGTTAATTGTTCAAAAAACATCCTAGACTGAGGTCAAACCCAAAAGGGCTGCTTAAATAATATAAAATATTGAAAAACTCATCAGAAACTCTTTCATTTCTCCTCCATGATATTTGCAATCATATTTGATCCCTGATTAGTCCTAATTGACTCATAATTACAGTGCTAAATTATTTGCATTATCAATAATTTTATTAAATTAACTAAAGTATTTTATAAAAGCCTCACTTTTAGCTAATATTTTACATTAATCAAATCAATGAAAACAAAAAATACAAGGTCAAAAACCTAGAGTTACAACTCTTAATTGACTGATCAATGAAGATTAATAAAATTATTTTGCATCAAATAATATTTATTAAGTGAATGATAAAATACCAAATCACTTAATAAATATATTTCACATTTTAAAATTAACATGCAAAAATTATAATAAAAATAAACCTTTAATTTTGGCGGCAACCTAGGTAGGCATACAATGTCATTCATTCTTCTAATTTAAATGAAAAAAAATTTCTCTGCTGTGTGCCGCCATGCTAACCAGGGTTTTCCAGCTGTTATGTAGTTTTTTGATGGTTTCTTCTGTGCAGATGGTGACTTCTGGTTGAGGTAGATCTGGTAAGCTCATGTTCTCTCATGTCAGGAAATAATGAAAAAGTCTTCTATGTCTTTTAATGCTCCAAGTTTGAGCACTGTGATTCTAAACCAAAAATGTATGTTATTGGAAGCCTTTTGTGATTGTGCCATTATTTTTATTTGTAATTATTTGTTTTGTTCTTCAAATGATGTGTTCTTTGTCTAAGATTGAGATGGTCATTTTCCTTGTTTGAATACATTTGGATCTTGACTTGAATCCATTCTTCCTATCTGTGTTTTTTCTTTCCTCTTTTTGGGCTTGAAGTTCACTATCTCTAGCTCATTAGATCACTGTCTTTTTTATAGAAAGAATATCTTTGTCATATTACAGTCCCTCATTGCCCCTTTTGGCATCTAGCAATGTGTCACTATTTCACACTATTTTCCTACTACACCCCTAATCGTTTCTTTCATAAGCATCTTTGTTGTGCCCTGCATATGATCATTGCACCATCTTCATACATTGGAACACTGTTTTGACCTTCCATGTGACATTGTTGACACAATTTTTAAATTTCTTTCATTAGATTAAAATAATGAGGTTTTTTTTTTTTTCGATCGGTAATATATTATATATATTCCAAAAAAGATTACAAAAGAAGGCCACTATGTAGGCCAAAGTGCAACATTACATTATTTGAGCCTGACACGTGTATGTAACTAAGACTAAATTCAAATAGTCATGACATAGTATAGTGTAGAAAGACCCGAAAAAGTAGAGAAACAACCAGAGACACTAGCAACATCTAGGTACAATCCCAAAGTTCTCTTTCTTTTTTTATATTAGAATAGAGTATCAACAGAGCATCAAAAAACATTTAAAGATTTTATAAGAGTAGAAGAGTAATCTGCTACAATCTACCACCAAACTAGATCAACCTTAAACCAAGTTTATAAAGTTATTACAAAAGATTTTTTTCCCCTAAAAAAAAGTCTATGATCATAATTCACCCCATCCACTGTTGATGTATCTTGGGACAGTATTATCCCATCCATCATCATTGTTGTCATTCTGGTTCACATTTCTATTTGCATTCTAGTTCTCTTCTTCACTAGCCCAGTAGTTGTGACTTTCCTGGTTGTCCACTAAAGCTGTGTTTCCAATTCCCTACTTAAGGTTGGTTGTGCCTTCAGATGTACCAGCTTCTTGGGGATCTTTGGTATATGAGGTAGACTAGACCTCTTTCTTGAATATGATCATGGCCCCCTCTTTTATCAATGAGTGGAATCTCTCCCTTGGTACTTTGATGATTGTAGTGACCTGTGCAACAATATGAAAAAGTGTGAGTTTGATAGAAAACTCAGTAATATCTCTCCTTCTATCTTGGAAAATATCCTCATTCCTCAGTCTACAAATGGTCCACAAGGTTACAGCAATTAGAGAAGCCCAAAACTTATTCATTTTGCAATCAAACTCATCCACAAAACCCAAAATAACTTCATGCAAAGACAGGTTATTAGGACAATTCCAAGAAATGGCTCGACCAAGAAGACTGGACCAGATTTTATTAGCAAAGGGACACTCAAAAAAAAGATGCTCATAAGTTTCGAGACACTTACAAATAGAACATACAACATTCTGGATACCCCATTGAGACATAAAATATCCAACAACCAATTTTTTTAGACAAATCACCCATCTGAAATATAAAATTATAGGTTCAACTTGTGCATGCCAAAAAAAATCAAAAAAGAAATGTCATCTATTACCTAACCAGCTAGGTCCCCATCTCTGTATGATTCTATTAGTATTATTCACATTATCTTTGAGCATAATATAAATACTTTTACTAGAAAATTATTTCAATAACTTACCATCACTCCACTTTAACTAATCCATCATTTGCTTAGTGTTCAAAAACTTACCAGGAAAGAATATGCTCATAGCTTTAGCAATCGGTGTGTAAGTTTTTTTATGTGTTTTAGGGTGGTTGTATCTATTACTAATATCTTCCCTAGAACTCAATTTATTTTCAGACAGTACATCCAAAATTAGAGAAATCCCCTTACTCTGCCATATTTTAGAAGAACAACATTGTGTTAAAGCCAACGATTTGTCCTTTAGATAAATGCCCCACCAAATAGATCTATTAATGACAGCGAAATTGGGGTTTTTTCCAACAAAATTTGTTGAACAAATTAGAGGCCTTACCTGACACCATGCCTTCCAAATGAAATGGAAGACCTTAGACCCATAGACCTTAACCTCAAAATCACCCAATATAGTGTCAAATATAGGCACTTGCTTCCACTTTTTCCCTTTTTGATGGCTTCTCTTTCAATATTATCTCTGAGTAATACCTTCCATGACTCATTACCTTCCAAAGCTCTGAGTATCCATTTGGATGATAAGGAAATACCTTATGTCCTTAAGTCTCTTAGTCCAATTCTGCCTAGGTGTTTACGAGAGCAACACCACTCCCATTTCACACAATGTCTCTTCTTGTTACCAAGCCCATCAAACTAGAGAAATCCTCTTAGTACCTTTTCCATTTTTTCAAATGGATACCTAGAAAACATCCAAGTGGATGAGTAATAGACTACATGGGATGAAAGGAATTTCTACACCACTTGAGTTCTTCCAGCTAGGGATAACATGTGTGTTTTTTCACTTCACATGTTTGTTTTCAAAAATTTTATAGATCTGTGTCCACATATCCTTTACATTCAGGGAGATGGAGAAAGGGATGCCCAGGTATCTAACAATGTTGGAGGGCCCATACCACTGCCAATATTTTCTACTAAGCTAGTTTGGAGCATCTGATGTCCATCCTAGTATAGTAGATTTATGCACAACAATTTTAGCTCCTGGGGCAAGACAAAATATCTAGAACCTCTTGAGCACATTCTCAAAATTGACTTCTTCTAGGTCTAGGAAAAGAGTTGTGTCATCAACGAACTGTTTCACAACAAGCTCTTCTTTATTGGGAAGATGGATACCTCTTATTAGTGGGCGAAATTCAGTATCCTCAAGAATGTATGATAAAGCATCAGCAGTAATGACATAAAGGGTCAGTGCCAATCCTTTCCTAATGGATCTACTCAATTTAATTGGCTTTGAGATTTCTCCATTCACATCAATCATAGTTGAGGAGTCCTGGAACAAGATATTTACCCATCTTCAGAAGTATTCTGGGAACCCAAAGACCTCCAACATCTTCAGAACAAATTGCCACTCTATTCTGTCATATGCCTTTTCAAAGTCTAATAGAACCATCACTACATTTTGTCCATCCATTTTAGCCCAATGCATGGCTTCCCAACTAGTGATTAGATTGTCCAATATATATCTACCCTTGATAACACTTGTCTGTGTGACAAAAATTATATCATTTAACATGCTACTAATCCTTCTAGCCATGACTTTAGAAATTATTTTATAGGAGATATTTAATAAGGTAATTGGTCTCCAGTTCTTGACTTGAGATCTGTCCCCCTCCTTGGGTAATAATTTAATCAACCCCTTATTAATGTTTTTTCCCTAGGGATCCTACTTCAACGACTTCTTCATAAACTTCAAGCAGTTCACTAGCTATCCATTCTTGGTTTTTTTTAAAAAACTCTGCTGGTATGCCATATAACCTAGAAGATTTGTCATTAGCTAGGGATCCAATGGCATCATCTATTTCCTTAAGGCTGATTTTTTGTTCAAGAGTCTTTTCTTGTTGTTTGGAAACCTTTTTGGGAATGACCTTTATGCATTGATTCATTGCCTCAATATTTTTCTCTTTGTGTTCTAATAAAAATAATTTCATATAGAACTCATTGAATGCCTCCAATGTTTCTTTGTTATTTCTAGTGGTACCATTTTCACCTTGTATGCCAATTATTTCTTCTCTACTATGTTTGGCTTTGATTAGATTGAAGAAATATTTGGATCCCCTGTCCCCATATTTAATCCATCCAGATTTGGCTCTAACTTTTTGTCCTTGTATATTATAGTCCTTGGTCTTCTTAAACTGCATTTTAGCATCAATGAGTGACTTCTCTAACTCTTCATTGTTTCACTTCTCTTGGAGTGTTGCCTCAATTGTGATGATTCTCCTTTGCTGATTATTTTCCTCATAGTTTGTATCCATGGATTTTTTTGCTCCAATAATTTAGAACATATTTCTCTATGTTATTACTAATTGATCCCATTTTTCTCTGGCTGAGGAGTGATGATTAAAAAATTTAGATAGGGTAGTTACCATTTGGATAGACTCAAGAGTATCTTCATCATCCAATAGGGCAGTGTTGAGTTTGAAGACCCCTTTTCTTTTTTGAGTTTGATATTGATCATTAGAGGTATTGAACACTATACATCCACGGATGGGGGAGTGATCAGACATGCAAACTAGAGTTACACAAATAGGATTTTGTCCTAAGGGGTGCGAAAGCCCAATAGAGCTAGTGTCAAAATAGATTCTATCCGATCTGCAATAGATTCTATTTCTATTTGCTTGGTTATTACACCATGTAAACCAAATGTTTTGGTATGTTTGTATTTTTTCTCCAAAGGATCACTGATGTGAAACCTTCTTTTAAATTTAGACCAGAGGAAAAACTCACTGCATTTCCATTCATTTTTGTTTCCTCCACATTTGTCCTGCTTATCTTCTACCATGTTGAAATCCCCAAAAAATATCCATTTAGCACTGGGAAAATTATTAGTAAGTCATTCCCATATTGTACTCATTTATCTATAATCATTGGGTGCATATATGTTGCACACTCCAATTACTCGGTCATTATCTTTGAACATGGCCCAAATTACCCTGTTACATGGAGATACACCATGTTCTGAAATCTTATCACTCCATCTGTTTCCTATCAACATGGAAACACCTCATTTTCCTCTTTCATGTTTTGAAAATATACATGAGGCTCTGTTCCAAATAAATTTAAGTGTGTGAAGCCCTATCACCAGTGACCTTGGTCTCCTGCAGACATATAATAACTTTATTCTGGATTTTATTGCACTAGTTCCTAACCACATACTTCCTATCAGACATTTCTAAACCTCTAACATTCCAACTATGGACATTCATCATAATTATACTTTGGAGGGGGTTTTTGATTCTTGTAAAGTATGGTAAAGAAATCTGGCATATCTTTATTCTTAGGGTTGTTTCTTCTTTCATTTTTATTCAAACTGTTACTCTTCTAATGTGTTTTTCTCTTCTTTTTTTTGCTAACAACTTCAATAAATTCATGATCCTCCATCTCTTGATCAGTATATTCTGACTGACACAATTGAACCTCAGAATTAGGTATTATCTCATCCCCTCTAAGAGGTATACTGTTAGGTAGTTCTTTAATCTGTTCAACCAAATGTTGTTCATTTCCTCCCTTGTTGTCATTGTTCTTTTCTTTTAATTTAGATAGAACTATTTGTTGTGCATTTTTTTTTGGGGGCATCATCATCATTACAATTTTCTCTAACCACCGGGATGTACTAGGGTTGACAATTAAATGAGTTCATATTTATCAATGGTATGTCCTTCTTTTTGAATTTCAAATTCCTCTTCAAAGAGTGGGTTTGAAAGGGACACAAGTTGGTCAACATGGGTATCAAAAGTTCCTTCTGGTGAAGGAGAAACATTATTATTATTCATATTTATACTATTATCATTGTCTTTATCTTTACCCTTGTTAACATTTTTGGGTGTTTTGTTGGTTTGGGTATTAGAGAAATCCTTTTGAATGTTCTTGAGATGTGGGCATTCTCTCCTATTGTGGACATTGAATTTACAATGAAAACAAGATCCTATGTCTCCCAATTTCACAACATCTCACACAAAGGTTTCTTCTTCAATATCTAATGACATAACATCTAGAAAGGAAACATCAGGGTGCAAAGTTAACAAAACATGGGCATTCAACTGAGGTAAGGTAACCTTTGCTTCTTCAACTTGTAGAACAGACCCAAGGGGCTTCAACATATGGGGAATAAAATTCCAGAACTCAGGTTGGACATTCCTAAGTTCTATCCAAAGGGGAGAAAAGCAGGCAAAAATATTATCAGTGTTATCTTTGGGAGACCATGGGATATCCTTGAACATTGTTTTCCCTACCTTCCAATAACCTTTATTCAAAAATTTCTCCTGCATAGCATGTGCTTTAAAAAACACCACAAATAAACCTATCTAAATCATATGACTAAAACTAACATGTATGCCAAGTTTCTTGCCCCATAAATTAATTAAACTAGTCATCTAAGAATTTCTAGTGGGTTAAAACTTCATGTCCATACAAAAAAAAATTAAAAATATTCTTTTATCTATCTTGCTCAGATTTAATAGCCTCTACCATGTCTACATTTGGCGATAAGGTAAGGGTCTTAACTCCAAAAGGTGGAGTCTTACCTTCCTTTTTCCCTCCATCACTATTGACTCCTACTGGGATGTTGGATTCCTCCGTATCTATGTCCATTGGATTTGACCATTACTCCTTTGTTCTCCTTTCCTCCTCTATGCTCCTTTCCTCTTTTGGGTTGCACATTTTTAGTAATAAACTTGCCTTCAAACAAAGCCGAGGGTGGTAAAATTCTTTTCTCAACCAAAACCACTTTATATGAGGGTTTAGAACTTTCTGCATGTAATCCTACACTACTTCCACTTGCCATTTTATCGTTCCCACCATCCTGGGATTCTTTCCCCTCATTACTCTCCTCTATGACCATCAATATAGATCTCACGTGAACCCAACTGGATCAGGTTCAAGACAACATACTCCAGAGAAAAAAGGGAGGGAGAGAAAAAAGGGAGGGAGAGAAAACTTGGCATGACAGGAAAGAAAGACAGAGCCAAGAAAAAAAAAAAAGGACAACACATACACACCACACACATGGATAGACACATCGACTAGCCCAAACACCATGAGAGGCCGTGGTGGCACCCTCCAAACATATGGGCAGAAGTGCAAGGGGCGCTTGTAGAGCCTCGTAATTGACAAATTTATTATCCCAAAGTTCTCTTTCTTGAAAATTTTTGTTTTTACTATATGAATTATTTTGTTTCTAATTATTTATGCTCCATGAGAAGTTATTGTATTTATCTCCTCATTTTTTTCTCTAGTTTATCATGGATAACATAGATGATTATGTTTTATTGGTTGTGGATGAAACTATTGCTTCAGGGTTCACGCCATAAATTTAGGCCTCTTAGAAATGGTTTAATTAGGTAGCTGACATTTTATTACAATTATCTTTAGATATGTTTTTATCAATCTAATCTATTTGTTTTAGTAATTTTTACAAAGCTAAGTCTAGATTTGATCAGTTTGGTTTACTATCTTCAATCATTTTTATAGAACCGATTCTAGGTTCAATTTTTAATAAAATTTTATTTGTCCAAATTATTATGTGCATTTTTTTGGAACCTATCTAAATATTTGGATACTTTTGGTAATTGAATTCTTGTTTCTAATGTTTACGGGTGTTTCCCATCTCCACTTTGCAAGTATCTTTAGAGAAGGGATTTGAAACTCTTCTATGTTGTGAGTGTGACTTATAGGAGGTATGCATAAATTGGTTTAATTGATGTTCCAAGTATCTTACATTCTCTATTAATGCTTGGTCTTTCTCTATTAAGGATGAAATTCTAGGGATCACATAAATTTTTATCAAAGTTATACTGCTTAATGCTCATTGAATGTGAGTATTTTGTATAATGTCTTTCAAAAAAATTTCCTTTTTTCAAGCAAGTCCACAAAAAATTTCTAGATTCAACAAGGTTAAATAATCAAGATATCTTGCTTAATCAATGTATTGATGGTATTTTAACATGCAGATCCTTCAATAATAGATTAATTTATATTGTAGGATTATTAGAAAGTTTCCTTCTTTTGTTGGAGATATGAAGGTAAGAGATTTATCTATTTATCTTTTATAAATCGACTGCTGATAGACTTAATGTTTAGTTTATGTTTCCAAGATGACAACAAAGTTGTCAACTTAGGAAACTTTTACATCCTTTTATATTGTGATTGAACATATTCAAAAGGTATTTTTGCAATTTCACTTTAGTAAACATATATTAGTGACAACAATTAGTGTAATTTCCCTTGCTAGGATGGTTTAATAATTTAGGAAAATTACGTCAGATTGTTTAAGCTTCATGTAATTGGAAAGATATGGAAATGCCAATATATATTAGATCCCTTGTGTGATAGTTTTGTTGTATAATTAACCTTAATATTGTTGCTATCTTAGATGGAACAAGTTAATATATACTAGATGTCTTGACCTTATATCTACACTTAGTGTACTAAGGTCTCACTTGAATCTGATAGGAATGACTTAAAATGATCTTGATACTCAATGACCTTCTCTGATTTGCATAGTTCAGTTAGGGGATAAAAGATAAGTGTTTCCCAATGATGATTTATTTGAGTGAATACGTAATGTCCCTCTGGTCATATTCAAGCTTGACTATTGAGAACTTATATGTTGATAGAAGAATGAAGTGAGTGATCTAAAATATGAGAACTGTAGTCACTATATGCCAAAGGCAATCTCTCAACATGGAGAAAATCCACCAGAGATAACTAAAGAGGCAAACTCCCAATTGACAACTTTCCAAACTATATATTCTGAATATATTTTGATGTTTCCAATTTTATGCACTTGTTCAATACTATGATGCAGTTATATTGTTCAGTATTCGCTGTATCTATATAAGCCTTCATAATGATCTTCAACAATGTTATATTGTGTCTATTGATAGTTTTTCAATCTCTACTATTACAACATGTCCCTTCATAAATTGACTGTTGTAGAAGTTTAAGAAAGATTGAAGAGGTATGTCTGAATGGTGCAGACTTATTTCCCATGCTTTGTTGGGAATATTATTGATACTTGGTTGTTCCTGGATGCTTGTGAAAGTTGGGAGATGATAGTTGCTCAAATAATTATATATTTCCTAGGGAGATAAATACAATCATGACCATGATGTTGTTGGTGTTTTAAAATGTTTAATGCTTTGAAAAGATACTAATATACCCTGAGATAAATCTTAAAGAATGGTTAGTTCCAAGTATGGGACATCTAAGGAAATTGTACTAACTATAGGGACATGAGTGCCCTCTGCACTTTTGGTTCTGCAAAACCAAGTTGGGTGTACCTAATCCAGTTTGACATATTTTTCTTCACTGTGGTATCTGGATTTGAAAAGGAAAAAATGATAAGAAAACATGGGATGATAAGAAATCATTCATCTATTTTAAATTATCATGGAAAGAACAACCAAAACCATAGGATTCATAGAACAATTCAAGATATGGAGTGGATTAAAGAAGGTAGAATATAGCCAAACCTAATAAAAGATGTCAGTATGACCAAAATAATCCATGTCAGTGTCTTATTAATTGGGAAAGATCTTTAGAACAAGAATGACACAAACAATTAACTATTGTCAAAGATCATATTCCATAAAACTAAACATTTCTGGCTCATACTTCTTATAAAAATCCTCTATAGCAGCAACTAAATTTATGTCATATCTGAAGCATAATTTGATTTGATCCTAGGTCAAGACTAAGGATAAATAATACATACATAGATATACCATGCAATGAACCAAAAATTCATAACTCACAAGATGAACACAAAAGAGAGATCTGAAAGTGGAATATTTGAATTAATTATATATAATCATATTCTTGTATACATTTTCTCTCAAAGTACAAAACCATTGCAATAATAAAAAAAACCCAAAACTATTTTCTCAATATACACAATCTAACTTAATCTTCTATATCCCTGACTAAAACATTACATGCAATCCCTTTTACAAAACTTTTTCTATCCCTTTCCAAATGATCTTTAAAATCCTTTTATAGATGAAGGATTGCAACAAGAAATGGATCATTTGGATAAGAGACAAAAAGGTGACTCGTACAAGAAACAAAATACAAAACCAACCAATAACCAAAGTGTTATAAGATTTCTAGAGTACTTTTGTCAAATGACCACATGGTTCTTGCAAATGCATCAAAACTATTCTAAGTCCACCAAGTGGAGCCTTTCTTCATTTTTTTGTATGCTCGTGATCTTTTATGCCCACTGTCTCTTTCATTTTGCTTGAACATTTCCATTAAATGAAACATGACAAGGCATTTCACTTTCATTGTTCAATTATAGGATACTTGTCCCTCCATGATTCAAACACCTCATCACTGGGCCAAGGAAACCCAACAATCTCATACTTCTTACC
This sequence comes from Thuja plicata, assembly GCA_018584345.1. NCBI lineage: Eukaryota > Viridiplantae > Streptophyta > Pinopsida > Cupressales > Cupressaceae > Thuja > Thuja plicata. Next base: position 1,376,709 of record MU225064.1, read on the forward strand.
CTCTAGCTCATCCCAATCCATCTTCAATTGACAAACCTCATTCTATCAAAAACCAAAATATGCCCTAGCATTTTCAAGTACTTCTATAGTTTGGACAAACAAGATAGTATTGTCTAGGCTCAAAATGTTGTTCATCCTTATAGATAATTCATCATTCATCTCATGCACCCACTTATATTTATCTTTCAATTTACTATTTTTCCTGAAGATACTAGGACATATCTCACACTGAGCTCTGGAGTATTCATTTCTCAATACAATTGCTTTTGATTGGACTCTATTCCTTTTTATGTTAAACTCCACCATAGTTTTGACAAGTTTATATGTGGTATTTATTGTTTCATCACTATTCTCCTCCTTCTTGGATGAAGAATGGAAAAACATTAGCTCTGGGAGCCTCCCAATCCATTTTGGCAACAAAATGTCCAAGGTTTCATTTTCTAACTCCAAATACCCTAGGATACTTTCAATCTTTTCCCTATTTTCATAAACTGATGCATGTTCTAATGCTTGGGTGAACTACATAATAGCATCTCTTACCCAATCCTCAAATTTTTTCTTATATGTGCCTTGTGCATCATTCAAATATTTAGCTTCTTCCAGAAATTATTCTTTCATCCTCTTTAACCTCTCTGTTTCCTCTTATAACCTTTTTCTTTCAGATTTCAATTTCATTACTGACATGGAACCAAGAGGGAAAGGGGATGGGGGATACTCTACAATACAGATAGATGAGGTAGGCTGGGCTGAAGTTTGAGCAATCATCATCTAAGGTGATGTTTGGATTTTTTTCTGGCCCCTTAGGTGTGTAATACCTCCGTCCTTTTCCAAGGATTCTTTCTTCAACTCATTGTAATCTTGAAACAATATATCCATCTTTGTCCTGAGTTCTTCCTTCTCCATAGCCTCCTTTTTTGAGACCTTCTCATTCAACTTGGCAACCTTGAGTACTAAGCCAGATGATTCTACTCCTAAGGTATCTCTATCTTTCTTATCACTAGGCTGCCTGAGAAATCATTTGGGATATCTTTGTTTCTTCTCTTCTTCAGTTCCTACATGACTAATGTAGCATGATCCTCACTAAACATAACACCCTTTCTACCTTGTTGGGTTGTTCCTAGCATGTCACTTGCAAATTTGGCTCCTTTTATCATAACATCAAACACTACTGCATCTTCTATGTCCCACTCAGGAAGAAGGACTCCAACTTTTCTGACTAAGTCTCTTCCTTCTTCAGGACTAATCTTCTCAATTTCACCCAACATCTCCTGCTTTACTTCAACCTCAATATCATTCAAATTCTTATCAGGCTATTATCCATGCCTCTTTTGACATGTATCCTTGAACCTATCAATATTTTTTCTCCATAAGAACTTCATTAATGATCTAGCCTTGATAAATTTGTCATCTGATAGAAATTCAATGGTTGCTTTCTTTGTAATTGGATCCAATTCCTTTCTAGCAAACTCTGCAACTGTGAGGTCTAATGTTATTTCTTTAGGGGCCTCAGGCATTCCATCTTGAATTTCATCATGTGTGATGGAAATTCTCCTTGTGTTGGCTATATGTAGCAATTTCTCTTCTACTCCTTGTTCATCAATTTGTAGAGACGACTGAGATGGTGAGTATACATTTTCAATATATTGTACTTTTTCCTCTATTTTGAGCCTTTTTACGAAAGGATGTGATTCAAGGTCAATAACCATTGGCCTTCTTCCTTTGGATGTAGAAGATTCTTCCTAAGTCTTTTGACTCTTTTGATATGTGACCCCTTTGGGAAAAATGACATTGTACCCTACTTTTTGGTGAGATAAATAATCACCTAGTGGAACCATTTTGGCAAAAGACGGTCTGCTCAATATAGCCTTGGCTTTCCCATGATCAAAATTTTAAAACTTGTCCCTCTTCTCATTTACAACCTACATTATTTCCTTAAAAAGTTTCATCAAAGAATCTATCTTCTTCTCCATAGGCTCAAATTATTTCAAAGGATCATAGGTCCTCTCAAAACAATGCACTAGGTCTAAGGTCTTCTTAAACACCAACCACTTCTCCTTTCTGATTTCATGTTCTTGAAAATTGAAAACATTCCTAATGATATCTTCAGGAAATTGGAACTGATGATCCAATGCCAAACATTTGGTTCTTGGTCTAAACATGTCCTTGATGAATCCCTCAGGATCAACACATCTTGAGACTATAGTAGCTAAATGGTAAGGTTCCAATAATTTAACAAAATGAATCCAACCACCATTAGTGATAAAAAATTGATGTGCAATAGTGATGCTTGGGAAAATAAAACCTCTTCTCCTTCCTGTCAATGCAACTTCTTGTAAGATGCCAATCTACCTGAGAATCTTTCTAATGCCTATCTTAAGAGGCACCTCGTATGGTAGGATTTATGGGGTATCTCTAAAACCATATACTCTGAACACATTTGAGACTGGATATAGAATGATGTCTCCCCAATTATGAACTATATTGATATCCTTGGCATATTTCTTTGGTCTCAAAAACAAAAGCAAATCCTTTTGGATTCTAGGATTTTCAATAAACAATAGAGCTCTGAGCTTAGATGCAAAGTATCTATCAAAAATGACATAACTTTCCTCCTTCCTGTCTCAATATAATACTGGGCTCCACAACTACACTGAAATTACTTCTTCATCTTTAATCCTCATTAGATTCATTTCTTTTTCAAAATAATGTGCATGTTTGTAAAGAAACATGTGCATTAACAAAGAGTACCAGCCAAAAGATCTATCAACTTTCAAATTCTGGATACTAATCAGACCATTATGGATCAATTCAGCTAAGTGAGATGCAAAATAAAATATGATAGCAAGGTGAGGATGGAGGATCTAAACCTTCATAAACATGTAATGGATGGGTATTGTTGTCTGCACATCTTCCCCAAATATTTGGCTCAAGGCACAATACACAACTTTTTCCCTTAAATTGAAATACTCTAGATTAAGTGGCTATGGTGTATTTGGACCTACTACAATGAGATTTCCAACTTTTGCAAATAATTTGTTTAAAGGCCCATCCCTGAAATAATCCCTTTTAACTACATATACCTTGTTGAAGGTGTCAAAATTAATTTCATCAAGTTGAACAAAAGGGTCATTTAACTAAAATACCTCTCTAATCTCATCAACAAAAATGCTTAACAAGGGATCTGCATTTACATCCCTCACAACCCTAGCCATTGGGTCATAGTTCTTTGCCACTTGAAGCAAAATATCAGCATCCATAAAAATGTTTGGGACTACCAGCTTTCCCACATCAAATTTCCAGATGTTGCTATCTGGGGCATATGCATTCCTCTACCCAAATCCTACTTTGAATAGTCCTAAACTAGTTACATCAATGTTAGCATCCATGAACTAGTTCCCCTTATCATATAGACCTTCCCCTATTCTTAAACAAGGGTTCTTTGTAGTCAATTACCTAACCTGAGTAGGGTTATTCATCGATTTATCTAAGTGTTCTAGAAAATCATCATATACATTTATTTCATGGTATTCCACCTTCCCTTTCAACTTCCTACATGGTGCCATTTCCAAATTTGAAAATATACTCAAACAACAGGAGAACGAGAATAGAAAAAACCCTAGAACCTCATAGATTCTAAATTGAAACCTTCTGGTATCCCAATTTATGAACTACAATTGAAATTAATTAGGATTTTACCCATTCTAAAAATACTTAGAACAAACAAAATTGCTGACTTTCTAGCTATGCACCAAAATCCCTTAGCAAGTTATGTTGTCTGAGAAAATGAAATGGGACTTTACAGTGTAATCATCTCAAAAATTTGCATTCAATTTATGATTAGATGGCCATAGATTTTGCAATTAATCTCCACTTTCAAAATCACGGCTCAATGGCTCAAAGATATTACTTTTGGCAGGAAAGCTACAATTAAAACACGAGTGTTGATGTATAAATCTAACTGATGATTGTGTGGCTCTCAGTAAACTTGTAAGACCATTGGTCGGGCACAACATGTCATTTAGTCACAATGTCATGAAGAAAAAATCACATGTCTTTTCCTTCAGTGACACCATGATAATCGTCCAATTAGGATCTTCAAAAAGGTGCTTCAGAAAGTTGGGCCCATGGCAAGTGTCATTTAGTCATGGTGTCACAATGGATGATCAAAGAATCTTAAAGCTTGGTGACACCACGACAACCGTCTGATCTCAAAAGAATCTTGGCGGGGTTTATAATGAGCATGGCTTTAGGAGATGCAGGACCCTCAACTTGAAGACAAATGTCACTTGGTCGCAGTGTCATGATGGATGAGATGACGATCTTGTTTCTTCATGAAACCATGACAACCATTAGATCTTACAAGATCTGATGGATTTCCATTGTTTACTAGTACCACTTTGGCCACATCACAAAAGGACAAGTTTCATTCAGTCGCAATGTCACAATGGATGATCGAATAATCTTAAATCTTGGTGACACCGTGACAACTATCCAATCTCAAAAGAATCTTGGTAGGTTTCATAATGAGCATGGCTTTAGGAGATGCGGGCCCCTTGAATTGAAGACATATGTCACTTGGTCACAGTTTTGTGATGGATGAGATGAATATCTTGTTTCTTCATGACACCATGACAATCATTAGATCTTACAAAATATGATGGATTTCCATTATTTACTGGTCCCACTTTGGCCACATCACAGGAGGATAAGTGTCATTCAGTCATGATGTCACAATGGATGACCAAACAATATTAAATCTTTGCAACACCATGATAATCATCTGATCTCAAAAGAATCTTGGCGGGGTTCATAAAAAGCATGGCTTTAGGAGATGTGGGCCCTTGGCTTGAAGACAAATGTCACTTGGTTATAGTTTTGCGATGGATGAGATGAAGGTCTTGTTTGTTCATGACACCACGACAATCGTTGGATCTTGATGTTTAGCTACTACTCTTTATTTAATAAACACTTATAGACTTTAGGACTTAGGAAAAAAAATATACAAAGCTCGCTAGGATGATAACATTAAAACATAAAGGGTCCACTTCATAATGATGCTTTAACACATGTGCCCAAAGGAAACTTAAGTGACCAAAAAGGTAATGAAAGAATATAAGATGAACAGGGCTTAGGTTATTTTTGACCAACAAAGATTTTACAAATAACAACTAGGGTTTTTTAGGAAATAACAACATGCACTTTCAGATTAATAAACCAATCCTAGTCACTGGGGCAAAAATAATTTATGGTGCTAACAACTGTGTCATTTAAATGTAATAGACCATGTTTGGTTATTTAATCATGTTTGACCGATACCTGATGGTACCTATTGATATTAGCTATGCCAAACATTGTGTATGTGTAATGCTATTAGGAAAGGTTAAAACAATTCATACTGACCCCTGATGATCGAAGAAGCATACACTGATAATTAGTTTGGAAATAGATATTAGGATAGCTTAAATTATCAGGATAGTGGGATTTTGGTTTGACCGATACCTGATGGTACCTGTCGATATTAGCTATGCCAATGTTGTGCATGTGTAATGCTATCAGTGTAACATATGTGAGTGGTGTAGTGCAGAATGAGATAGACTGATACATAATGTGGATAGCGGTGAAACCTACGCCAATAAGTATTTTAAAAGAAAAAGAGATAGACTTTAGTGCCCCTATCAGTCATATGTAGGTATAACCTATAGCGATAAGGATTTCAAACTTTGAGGACGAGATGAGGGGAAATAAAATTGATGTGATGGGATCCTTTAGATGAAGCATATCATTTATTTTGAATCGTCTAAGATCGAAATATAATGTGTATCGTTGAATAGAAGTGCATCTATATGAATAAAAGGCAAAGGGACACCTAGTCAAGGTTGATTTGTGACTGTCTTAGAGAGTAACTATTTAACTATTATAGTTTGAAAATATACTAAATTAGGGTTGTGTGAAGGACTAGTCTAACTGACAGTATATAAATTCCTTTCTTCTTAATTAAAATGTTTAAAGACAAATCTGACTAGCCATCCTTTCTCTTTATGGCCATAATTTGATTCATAATTTTTTAATACACCCTCATCATATATAGTTGTTGACATTTGTTATTTGCATGGATAGGTATTGAAAAAATTGCATGGGTGATAAAACTTGTTTGTATAGGACTTGGAGACTTTTGAAAAGGCGTGCAAGGAATTCAGAGTTTGTTGCAATGAATTTGAAGTTAGCGAGGCTCTTTGTAGAAAATTCAGAGGTAATTCAAAACCGAAAACATGGGCATATTCCATTCTCACTAGGTAAACTTCAAATGAATGTAAGATAGATATTATAGCAATGACTCATTATATCCTCTTCTTTTTGTTATGGTCTCTACTAAAAGTGACTACTTTGAACAATGTTTTGGCATCTCTGTTTCAGATGTATGTTTTTTTCTTTAATTTAGAAACTAAATTAATTGGAGTGCACAATATTACAGATGGATCAACATCATAGGTTGACTACAAATCAATATCATGCATATGATGAGAGAGTAGCTAAAGAGGGGGATATTGAAAAATATCCATGTCCATGTAAAAATTGTCTTGGTGGGAAGGTGAAAAAAATAAATTGGATTTATTGACACATGATAAGATATGGGCATAGTGGTATAAGCCCTTGGGATTACAATTATTATGAAGATATGATAGAATTACAAATAATGAGAAATGAAGAGGCAACAAACATAGATGAAGAGACAAAATGTTTGACGAAGGGTTTGAAGTTGATAGAATATTGAATGAGGGTATAAATTATGATTCGGCCAAGTCAATGGAGGATGTTTTAAAGCCCATGTATGCTAATTGTAAGTTATGTAATTTGACAACAATCCTTCAAATTATTAACTTGCAAGTGGTTCATGGTTGGAAAAATGAGAGTGTAGATCAGTTATTGGCATTATCAAGTTCATTGTTAGGATTCATGCAGTAACTAAATAGTTTCCTTCCATGTCCAATGCAACTCTTAGCATTTGCAGTGGTGGTTTTCAAAATGCTCAAGTCCCATGAGATGGACTTGAAAACTTTGGATAGATTCTTCTCCGAGTAGTTCTTTTCTGCCTTCTCCTCTAAAATCTTTATCAAACTCTCATAATAACCATCAAATTCATCAAGTGTTATCTTCAAGTTTTCAATATCATCTTTTTGCTAGAAAAAAATAGGTACTAGAAGAAATTTTTTCATAGTATCAATTACTCTGGTTATTGCCTTAGCCTTTTTGTCACCTTTTTTCTTTGATCTCTCATTGGCTTTAGTAAGTGCAGTAAAAGCCAATTTTACTAGCTCATCTTTATCCATGCAATCAACATCAACATATGTTGTATTGTCTTTCCTTGCCAACAATGAAATAGAATATTTCATTACCCCTGTTTTAGTCTCATCTTTTTCTTCATGTTCTTTCTTTCCTTTATCCTGTATTGTTTCACTTTGTTCTTTCTACTTCTCTTCTTCCTCTTTCTGCTCTGCTTCCTCAGCAATTGTGTTGTCCATACTTTCTCCAAATGGGTCCTTCTCATCTTTAGAGGTGTCAAGTGTTATAGGTACACAAAAAACATATAAATATGGTTGTGTATTAACTTCTCTCTTCTTAGCACTTGCCTTAGATGGCTTTGAACTTTCTCCCATTTGTAAGTTTGTAGGCAAAGTGGTTTTAGGAAGTGGATTCTCCTTAGGAGTAGGGTTCATCAATATTTTCTCCAGTTCTTTCTGAGTCTCCTCAATGATGTCATCATATCTTCTTGCCATGATTTTTAGTAGTCTGATCTTAGTTCTCAACAAATTTTTCAATTCTTTGACTATTCTGTACCTTTCTTGTAAAGATATCATAGGTAGCATGTTGTCAATTTCCTGGTTTCTGATTGTTTCATCCTCAATTTGTGCTAACTATTTTTTTGTCTCTGATCTCCCATATAGTTCTTTAGGTACAATGCCCTCAATTTTTAATAGATTCTTCTTGAAAACAAGTAAATTATTAACCACAATATCTTCAATCTTAAGTTTATATATCTCACCATACTTTTCATAGTATTTGTTTATTGTGACTAGCTTACCCTACTCAATAGCTCTCTTCTCAATCATCTTCATGTCAGGATTCCATATGTGTTTCTCACTTTCATTTTTCTTCTCTTCTCTTACAATGCTTGTTTTCTTAGGTGATGTCTGCTTGGTAGATCTGGTGTTTACTCTAGGAGTAATCCTTTCTTCTTCCAATGTCTATTGTGATGGAGGAGGTGGACTATCTACCATTACTACTTCCGAAGTGGGAAGGGATATAGTACTAGAACTTGCCAATCTAGAAGATCTCTCTTCCATTTTCCTTTTCACTTCTTTCAATTCTTCCTCTGTCAATCATGCCTTTACACCACACTCATGCACAATGTTATCAATTTTCCTTTTCCTTAGACCTCTAGTCTATTCCTCTCTTACCTTAGCAGATTTCTCCTCATAGGTTCCCCATCTCTCTTCTGATGTGTTAATCTCAGATGCAAGAACATGTTCAACTTGCATAGTAAGTACCTCTGAACTTACCTCATATCCCATAAGATAACACCAATTTCTTGGTGTGACTGCCTCAAAGCATACACAATCAGTTTCAACCATGAAATAGATTGTATCCTTGTACTTCTCAACTATGTCATCAGATATCCTGTATCTATTTTTCATCTACCTTTGAATGATTTTGATCATGCCAAATAATTCACCATCAACCCATGTCTTGTTCTATCTTTTGTAGCTCTATGTGATCTAAATACCAGTAGGTATCCCTATTTTCCAACCACTAGGGTGCATTATTGGGAATTTGTGTTCAATTTGGATAAACATATGTACCAATAGTGAGCCAAATTTGAAGGTCTTCATTCTGTCTTTCTTTACCAGTTTTACATTATCCAGAAATTGTTGTGCCAACACTTCACATAGGTTATATTTTACATTTTATTTTACCATTCTCCATGCCATCATGATAACTCCTACAGATACCAAATTAGGTCTACTGCTATAGTATAATTTATAGCCAAGTATCATAGCACTTAGTCTCACATCTTTTTGAAAAATGTCATTCACAGTCATTGCTCACATGTCCCACTTAGAGTGTGTTAGGGTTTCAACTTGCTTCTTCACATGCTTTTCTGCAATAGGAATGATTCCTGTATTATCCAATATAGTAATCTCATTAATTAAATCACTGTAAATCTTCATAGGTTGCTCACCTATCCAAATGAATTGATCATGCACTCTGCTCAATAATATCTTGAACCATTCTTTTTCGTTGAATTCATACAAATCCAGAATTTTCATGATGCTCAACTGATCAATATGTTTGTACTCGTCTCTCATAATTCCTTTATCCATCATATACTCCATCTTAGTACAAATATCGTTAGTACCTAGTATATCATACTTACAATGAATGTAAGCCCTAATATCTTCTACATGTAAAAATCCGTAGGGTGTCTAGGAAAATCCTCCTTTGGGGTCTTCTTCATAAGAATTGAATGGATGTTTCTTGAACTTATACCTAGGTCAATCTACAAAATCATAAATAATAGGTGTATCCATAGCTAGATGATGTAAATACCTCTTTCACACTGAATTCCAATTTTTTTCTTCAATTGATCATGCAAGGAAAATGTAGGATAGACTAAATCTCTCTACTCTTTGATATCCTTAGGTCACTCTTCATAAACTGGTAAGGAAATAGATCTTCATATGGTTCTTTATACAATGTTTAAGTTATAAAAGTTCACTTTACCCAATGCTGTCCAGTCAGATGTAGATCGCACGATCAAAATATATGCACTGTCTGATGTTGCGCTCTTAACTATATACTCCATGATGTTGGCCATGTTCATAACTAAGCTTGCATGAGCTCAATCCATAAGTTACAGGGCAGGATATATTTTGATGTGTTTATCCAATGCTCCCCCTAAGGCCATGATCAGCCAATTAGGTCGGTTCTATTTTACTACCATTAGGTGAAGATCAAGTAGCATCTACTATCCCTCCCTGAACCAATGTCTCACTTGTTTCTTTGATCTTCCATATCTTACCACTGCTTTTATCCTCTTCTTTCTTAAAACAACTATCAAAATCATTCTTTAAATCTGAAACAATCTTACCAATATCACTTCTACTCTTCTGTGTATTCATTGAAGGTGGTACTCTTTTGTTGTTTTCTCCATTATACCTACAAAAATTTTCTATATGACCTGGATTATTGCATTTGTAACATATAGGAGGTCTTCCTTCCTGATTTACTTGTAGCTTACCATACTTTGCAATGCGTCTAATGTTATTACATTTGTAGCATGTAGGTTTCACTGTAGGTTATCTTCCATTGTCTTGTCTATATCCATATTGATTAGGTTTCCTACATTCTGCTTTCTTGTGCCCATATCCATTACAATTAAAATAATAGCTAGAAAAGGTCTTAAAAGGGGCATTACCTCTGCAATCTCTTTTCATGTGTCCAAACTTGTTAAAATCAAAGCATCTACCTCTAAAAGGTCTGATCTTCTCTCTAGGTTTTTCATTATAAATCTTTGCATCAAATTTCTCTTCCTGATTCTTTGAGCATTCAATTTCATTGAAGCCAATACCAGTCATATCACTTTTAGGTTTCTGTCTATCTCTTTGTTTATCTATCAAATCACTGCTGGTGTGAAGTTTCTCAATGTGTTTCTTTGCCTCAACAAATTCACCTTTTATAATCTAATTGTATTTCTCTAGTTCTAGATACTTGTTCTAGTAGTTGTCAACCTCATTATTCATTTGTTCTGATTCAATATTCAAGGTTTCTTCAATCTTCTTCTTGGCATCTTTTTGTAACTAAATCTCTTTAGTCATAGCTTCATTCTCCAGTTTCAAAGTTTCATTTTCTTCTTCAAGTTGCTTCATTTGATTTGAATTATCTTTGTCTAAATCTTCTTTTATCTGAACCACAAGATCCCGTCTCTAATTTCTAGAAAGTTCAAGCTGGTCTTTGAGTTTCCTTATAAATTTCTCATTTGTTTGCATGTTGAATCTCAATTCTCCATTTTCTTCTTTTTCTTTGTCAAGGTCTTCTAGTGCAACATCAAATTTTTCTTGCAAACTGTCCAAATCCATTCCGATCTTCCTTAAGCTGTTAGACTTTCTCTCCAAGGGCCAAAACCTCTGATACCAATTGTTAGGATTAGGTAATATTGAGAGGGGGGGTGAATTAGTATTACAACACTTATTTAAAATTTTCACCCAATTAAACATTAACCATATACTTGTAGAAATAAAAAGAACATAAGAAAATAACATAGTACTCATAACACCATAATTTTGTTGTCAAGGAAACCCTGGCCAAGGGAAAACCCTAGTGGGGATGGTACCCACAAGCATGCACTAAAGTATAGTGTCCCTGTTAGGAGACCTAGCCCTGTTAGGAGCTGAATATTACATAGTACATTTCCTTGTTAAAGGAATAACAACCCTATTAATGATATACAACACCCTCTTAGGGGCCAACTGAGCTTATAGCTCTTAAAATGTAATTCTGTTACAAAATATTCTCAATAATGAACAAAACAAGCATCTCTAATGCTTAGATAGTTCCAGTCATAGCTCATTAATGATCTTTGTCATCCTCTCCTCTGCAATTCACATCTCCTCAAAATATATTATCCATCCAATCATCTCACATCATCTATCATCATCAATCCTCTCTTTTCTCAACAAAAAGTTCTCCATATGTGTGTGTGTATATATATATAT
>MU225064.1:1403530-1414803 GCA_018584345.1 Thuja plicata
AATACAACAACATAAGGTGTTTCCACATAATCACACCAAAGAGTGAATTCCTTCAAAGCTTCATCCACATGAGTCTTGGCATCAATACCTGCAATGAAAGGGGAAGAACCATGGGATGCTCTCCTCCAAACCAAGGTCTCTATGAGACCACCCCCGAGCTTGGAGAACCAAGGCTAAACGGGTATGCTTCAACACAAATGCTAACAACAATACACATATGCATGAACAACAATTAACTCCCTCCCAAGGCTACACAAATGAGTTTTACAAGATCATTAAAAGAGGGTGAAGGTGGGATTTTCCAAGGGGGAGAATGCCATTTCATCCAAATTTTCTCAACATGAGTATTTCATTGCCTCTTCAAGGCTACATTATCAAACCTTCATACACATTCTTTACTTGTCAACATCCTCAAGATGCAAGGATACTAATGGCTTCATGGGCCCATACACCATGAATTCATCCCTCTTCTCCAAGAGAAGAGACTCTCACCACAATGGAGAGCCCAACTAACCCCTTCACCCAAGGCCACTTCTTCCCTTCCCAAAGGGTGAGTAATGCCTCACTCCCATAAACAAAAACTCCCTCATTCAAACAAAAATAAAACCATAAACATAAATTTCAAAACCCAAATCCCATCCCATACAAAACAATGATACAAACAACATTTTAAATAAGAAAGAGAAAGCAAGAACAATATTCCAATATAATGCATCAAATAAGAAAACTTCCATGGAAATGAGTAACCAACCTTTCAATTGTGCTATGGCAATGAAACTTGAGAAGAGCCCCATTCCTTATCTTTCTCCTCCTTCCAAAAACCTAATTGTCTCTAAAATCTGAGAGTGGGTGAACACTCACTAAGTTTCCCCAAATCCTCTAAAAAGACCTCTAAAGTGTACTCAATGCTAGCCATTAATGAGACATGCCCTCTAGTCTCTTAGTCTTACCTCTTGTCTCCCCTCTTAAATGTGAGTTTAGAATGGAGTGTGTGTCAAGTCAATGCATGTGGCTCTCTTCTATTTTCGCCACTTTTGAAAGGTAGGCCTTTTGGTGGGTCATAATGGTGATATAGGTTTACTCCATAGGTAAAAACTAGCCCTAATCCATAATACCCCCTTAGGGTTAACTAATTTTGGCCAAAAATACACTCTATGGTCACTTTTGACCCTTCCAAAGTACCCCTAGAGTTCAAATTCGAGTTTCAACTTAATGTGATCCCTACAAGACATCTATATGCAAGTGGAAATTAATATAGCACTCTATTAGGTTTGGTGATTCTTTCCCAAACCCTTATTGACAAGTCATCATCCACATGGACAACACAAGTGTCAAGTGACACCAAGATAGAATACACATCACATTCACAATGACATGTCCAAACAACAATAACATGAGTAATAACTGATAGCACACATTCAAATTACGTTTACAAAAAGGATCACATTACAATGAGGTTTCAATCCCTTATTATATTAAACCTTGGCTTACTCAATTCACATGTTTTTAGCCCTGATTCTTTGAATAATTCCATGGTTCTCTTTCCTGCACACTAAACTCGAGCATTAGTAGTCCAAGATAATAAAATCACATGCAATATACATTTTCAATTTATAATAGCAACATCAATCAATAACAAGATTACATTCCTAATTGCAATTTTCATACAGAAAGGTTTTAAAATATAAAATTTTCATAATCATAATGACATAACATCCATGAAATAATCAAGTCCAATCATGATTCAATCTTCTCATCAGTTCACTTATCTAAACATATATAATCAAAACAACCACTGGATCTAAGTCTAATCCATATCAAAATGAAATCCACACAATATAATAATCATCATAACATAGTATCTCGAGTCTCTGTCTGGCTAAGCAAAAAGTGTATCAATGTATCAAAACATAAAGTATCGAGTGTCATCAAGCAATAAGACTATGATGGGTCGGGGTGAGGCCTTACAACATTCACTATGCCAAACAGATCTGCAAACTTTCCCCAATAGGCGCGAGGAGTGGTCAAACCATCTAGATGAAACTGGAGGCTGTCTGAAATGTGTAGTGCAATCAAACCCATGGCCTCATCCATTTTATTTTTGTGCTGAAGGACCTCAAATGGACATTGTAGAATAGGTTTGTTCTCATCCAAACATGACCTTAAGCCACTGTAATATATAAAATTTGGCTCATAAAGGATTGCTTTAAATAAGATTTGCATAATGAGATGAGAGAGAAATCCTAAGGCCAATTTTAGTTTCTTACACTTAATTATTATGGTAAAAAGGATTGAAAGGAATATGTAAAGAATAGTGGGATAGATACTTACCTCATAACATAGAAGATCTAGAAAAACTCATTTTTTGAGGTCTTTATTGAGTTTCTAGAAAATCTGACAGTTGACCCCAGACTAGAATGCAGAGACGAACAAAACCCAAAAATCTTTTTTCGTTCTGATGTTTTCTTATGAAAAAGGTCGACCTTGACCCACAAATGTCACCCCTGACCCAATAATGTCGACCCTGACCTATGCAGTGTCTACAAAAAATCTATTTGTGGATCTTGGAAGTTTGTTGAAAAGGGTATCCAAATCTGGTCTCAGATCTATTATCCTGCACCTGTAACTCCCAAAAATAGCACCTACAAATATCTGAAAAGAGGGATTTTGGGGTGGCTATATAGGGTTTTGCCTTAGTCAAACCCCCATTTTGGTGATCTCCACCTCCACGAATAACCAGATATAGAATGTAGTGTGTGTGTGTGTATTGATCTTTTGAAAAGATCCTTTAAACATGCAATATCAAGATCTAATCTTCTAGATTAACAATGCTAACATAACATGGAAATGAGAAAGCAATGCATAGATTTGAATATGACAAAGAAAGCATACCAAGCCCCCAAGGCTAAAGTATTCCTATCAACTCACAATCCAGAATTGCTACCCCATGGTAATGTCCTTTGAATGCTTGAATGTTGAGAATAGTAGATCTAAACAGAGAGCCTTCTTTCTTCAATGAAGATCCACCATAGCTTATCCTCTAAAATGCTTGATAGAAGATGATGATATGTCCACCTAGCTTGTCCTTCTATATCATCCTCTTTCTTGTTTGCATCATCATTTCATCATGTCATCTCCCAATTTCATTCCATGATCAAATGAAGGCAAAATAGAGTGTTTATATAAAAATCTCAACATTGGTCTCCTAGGGCAATGCAAGGGATTCTAATTCAATTTCTACCTTGAATCATGGTCCAATCACAATCACCAACCAAAGAGGGAATTTATTAATTAAAATATCAGAGAAAACACTTCCGCATCTGAACTCAGGGACCTATTTTAAGTTTCAGACCCCGGTAAGCTCCAGATTTGAAAGCAGGGACCAACTCTTGATAGAGGTCTGTTTCAACCTCGACCTTGACCTAGGTCAGGGTTGACCTTGACCCTGACCTAAGGTTCCAGGCAAGTCACTAGATAGTTGCTAAGAGGTTCCTAGGTCAGTCGGGGACGTAGGAAGGTGGGGTAATATACCAGAATATCAGGAAGGCCTAGAGGCCTAGGGAGAGAGTAGGATGAAGCTCAGGAGGACTGATACATAGTTCCTACCTTGAAAGAAGATTCATACAGAGGGAAATCTAGGAGGATCCACTAGATCCTAACCCTAATTTCACCTACACATGTATAATCAAGCACAGATGCAAACCTACTATGCAAACATACTAAATGAGCGTGCTAAACCTATCCAAGATGGAATTTCTTCCATTTTAAGATGATACATTTATCCCCCACTTTATCTTAGATATGATGTTATGTGAATATGCAAGCTAAAGTAAGAAAACATCATAAAGTATAAAATGGATATAGCCAAGTCCTCAATGCAAAGATCTGCAAGAAACCATTAGTATATGAAACCTGTAGCACACAAGGTTAATGAAAATCCAAAGAACACCTAAGTCTTACTATGATGATCTTGAGAAGTATATAGAACCCCTTATGCCCCCCTGATTCAGCTTACTAATTCATGGAAGGTGAAACAGGGTGGTAAGGTGATTTCTATATATTGAATATGCAATTTTTTTCAAAAGTCCTTTCCTAAATCATTTAGAAGGGTTCTAAACCTTCCCAAAATAATTTAAGAGGTTAGGTAGCTGAATAAAGATTCCAACACCTCTGACGGCACTGAAAACAGAGCTACCAAACTCAAGTTATGATGAAAAGAATAGATGTCTATCTAAATGCATGTGAAGGAAAAATTTGATTTTAACCTAAATAATTTCAAATGAAACCCTAGTAAAACTCTAATTTAATGCCTATAAATAGGAGAAAGAGACACTTACCACCTCATTCTTACCATTTTTAGAGTTTGGGGAAGGAGATAGGATGTCGAAGAGAGAGGAATTCTGAGTGAGCCGCATGGAGGTTCTGAGGGAGCGTCTGGCTAGCAGACAACCATTGCCCAAGGTAAGTTCCTATTTTTAGTGCTTGTGATTGAAAATTTCATGTTTTTATAGGGAAGGTCAACCCTAACCCAATAAGGTCGACCCTGACCCAGTAAGGTCGACCTTGACCCAAAAAGGTCGACCTTGACTGGGAAGGTTCTGTCCTTTTTAGGGGCAGGTCGACCTTGACCCACTAAGGTTGACCTTGACCCAAAAAGGTTGACCCTCACCCAAAAAGGTCGACCCTAACCCAAAAAGGTCAACCTTGACTAGGTCAGGTGGGTACAAAAGATGTTTGATGTAGTAGTACTGATATGATTCATGTTTGTGCTTGTAGGATCCATTCCATCTTCAAGAGCATCCCTTCAGAGGGTTACTACTATCTGTCAGAAGGAGTGTCTCTAAGCTATAGTGAGATGAGATATAGTTATTGAGAGATGTGGGATTGTACTGGGTAGCAATCCTACCATAGCTGAGGTTCCATCAGTCCATGATATCAGCCATGATAGAGAGATGGGATGAGGATACTTGATCCTTCCATCTTCTGTCAGGAGAAATCATGATCACTCTAGAGGATGTGTACAGGATCCTACGACTTCCAATCTGAGGTGAGCCTGTCAAATTGAGAGTACCACAGGGTCCACCTGAGGTTTTTGTAGATATGGAGTATTGTTTGGGATGGGTACCATAGATGAGGACCCGATCAGATCAGATATCATTGGCATCCATACGAGCAGGTCTGACACCTTTGGTATGGAGAGTGATGCTATGTATACTTTCTTTGGTTATGGTGCCCAACACAAAGGGTACAATATTTTTAGCACCATTCACCCATCTCGTACGCAGGATGGAGAGTGACAAGATCACTATCTCATGGGGCCGCAGCATGTTGGCTCATCTTTATCACAAGCTGAGTCAGTTGGTGAGATATCAGTGGGAGAGTCTTACGGTGTGCACCTTGCTACAGGTTTGAATGTTTGAGCATTACACATGTACACAACCACAGGGTACTCCTGCGATGATAGATGCGAGCACATCGAGAGCCTTTGCATATCCACTAGCAGATGTCTGGCAGCACGGAGATATCCTCTTTTGGAGGGTATGCTTTGACCATATACCAAGTATAGATGTGATATGGAGACCTTATTGTTAGATGATAGAGTGGTCAGATACCTGACATTAGTTGAGACACTCACAGCAGCATAAGCTTCTAGAAGGTCCTACCAATCATGTCATGATGCTATATTACTATGATAGGGTGATGAGACAATTTGGTTTGATGCAGGGAGTCCCTTGAATAGTACCTTGATATGCATATCCAATGAGATACTATCAGAGACCCGATGCCATACGTCGACTGACAATAGCTGATATTGTGGATAGTGAGATAGATGAGACTGAGGATATAGAGGTAGCTGCTGAGATATCCTACCCTGGTGTTAGCAGAGAGTATATCAGATACTAGAGTTTACAGGGGACCCATGCTATCTTCCCCGATGACCACCCCATAGGTGATCTAGGTCCTTCAGAGAGGAACCACTGAGGAGATGATACCAATCGGAGAGGAGGAGGAGGATCAGAGAGATGAGGAGGTGCCTCCCTTCAAGGGAGATCCTATGGAGGAGGAGAGAGCAGAGGAGATGCCCCCAGGCTATGGTACAGGGATAGGTGATGAGGCAGTCTATGCTGCTCCCTTGAGATCACAACAACCTCCTCAAGCACACACAGAGACACTACCACCGAGGCCTAGATAGAGCGAGTGAGGAGAGAGTAGTCACTCCATGCCCCCACCATCTAGATTCTTTAGTGATGCCCAGGCAGGAGATCCAGGTATGATACAGTTTTAGAATGTTTTTGAATAAAGATTTTGTTTGGCGAAAGAATTTAATAAGTTTTATGTTTGAATTTTGCAGGGAGCGTAACAGAGTGGAGGAGTTTTGTATCTGAGGTTCTGAAGGATACATGTATATCCTATCGACTGCCAGCTAGCGAGAGAGAGTCCCTTGTAGGACAAAGGGATCCCAGAAGAAATGCAAATATCTTCCTATGTGTACAGCGAGAGTTGAGGTTATGCAAGGAGAGAGAGGAGAAACTGATGGCTGACATGCAGAGAGCTCAGGAGCGGATCTAGGAAATGAGCATATTGAGGAGTCACAAACAGACTAGCATTTCAAGATCCTTACCCTCGCATCATAGATCTAAGAGAGCTGGGAGTCACCGTCCTTCAGAGAATCATGATAGAAATTGATAGATATGGCACTTGTGCCACATATGTACCAAACTCGGAAAAGTTTATTTATGAAGAAAACCTTGTTTTTGGAACAATTAGTCCTATGATTGATTACTTTTTACTTTCATCAATGCATAAAACTTAAAAAAGAAAAAGGAAAAGAAAAATATGTATGGATGCATTCTAAGTTATATAACATATAAAATAACAATTATTCTATAAGGAATACATACATGCATAAAGAAGAAAATGACTAGTTAGGGATAATAATGTTTGAGATGCATGATATTAATAGGTTCCTTAAGAGGAACACCATTCATATCAGTAATTTTGTAAGCACCTGAAGTAAAATCCTCAATTACCACAAAGGGTCCAAGCCAATTTGGACTAAATTTTCCTTTCTCACCAGGTAAAGCATTTACATTTCTTTGGTTCTCATATAAGACTAAATCACCTACCACGAACGACCATTCAATCACTTTGTGATTATATTATTTTTGGAGTGATTTATGATAGGCCTTAATGTGTTCCAAAGCATTTATTTGTTGTTCATCTAACATCTCCAATTCTTGTAATCGTTGTTCCTGGAAAGTATCTTTTTCAATGATCCCATGAAATGAAACATGCAAGAATGGTATTTCTAATTCCAAAGACATGATAGCATTAGTCCCATAAACAAGATTATAAGGTGAAGTGCCAGTGGTCGTACAAACACTAGTCCGATAAGCCCACAAGGCATAAGTAAGTTGTGTATACCAATCTTTCGCATGTTTGTTAACTATTTTCTTTAATATTTGTTCAATAACCTTATTCGATGCCTCAGCTTGACCATTAGATTGAGGGTAGTAGGGAGTAGAAAATCTATGTTGTATACAATATTTCTCCATGAATTTCGTGACTTCTTTGTTCTTAAAAGATGTACCATTATCCAAAACTATCATTGAAGGAATGCCCAATCATGCTATAATATGGTTAAGGATGAAATCAAAGATAATGTCTGCAGTAGTAGAATGAAGAGGGATAGCTTCTACCCATTTTGTAAAGTAATCCATAGCTGTGAGAGTGTATGTATGTCCTTGAGAAGAAGCCGGTGAGATTTTTCCAATAGGTCAAAACCCCAAATGCTAAAAGGCCATGGAAAAACTTGATGAAAAAGCTCACGAGCAGGAGCATGAATTAAATTACCATGTTGTTGACACTGAGGACACTTTTTGACAAATGTAAAGGAATCTTGCTCCCTTGTTTGCCAATAGTATCCCATTATGAGGAGTTTATTGACTAAGGATTTTCCACCAAAATGTCCCCCACAAGAACCAGAGTGAGCTTCTGATAAATCTATAGGTACTTCGGTTTTGTTAAGACATCTTAATAGTATACCATTTTAAGAATGTTTATAAAATGATATAGCGGGTTGCAAGCTTTCTAATACAATTACGTGTGTTCCTTGTTGCTGATTCTGGAAAAGTATTATGTTTTAGAAAATGAAAGATATGTGAATACCATTCATCTAAATGCAAGTTACAACAATCCATGGTAACCCTATCAGAAATTGCAGGGAATTTAAGAGTGTGTATAGTAAATTGAAATTCTTCCTTGTTATTCTCAAGGAAAACCAAAGAAGTCACACTTGCCATGGCATCTGCATGTCGATTATCTTTCCTAGGTAAAGTTTGAATTGTGTAAGAAGAAAATTGTGAAAGAATATCCAGAGCCACATCTCGATATTGTGCCATCTTATCACTCATAGTTTGATAACCTCCTTTGATTTGTTCCATAATCAATTTTGAATCCCTATAAATTTCTAAGTTTTTAATATGAAGGGATAAAGCTGCCCGTAAACCAGCTATAAGAGCTTCATATTTTGCAATGTTGTTAGTACAAGGAAAAGTTAATTTATATGACATAGGGATCAGTTTCTTTGTAGGAGGGATCAAGATAATGCCCACCCCAGAACCTATCTTGCACCTAGAACCATCAAAATATAATTCCCAAGTATCATATTGTTTGATTGCAAATATATGCTCATCAGGGAATTCTACTGAGGTAACAGTTGTATTAGGATGAGGACAAGGAGCTTCAGCTAAATAATTTGTTAAATCTTGTCCTTTAATTGACTTTTGAAGGATGAAATTGAGATCAAATTCTGTGAGAAACATCACCCATTTTGCTAATCGACCAGAGAGATCAGTTTTTGAGAAAAGGTGTTTTAAAGGATCAAATTTAACAATCACATTGACTTCAACATTGAGTAAATAATGTCAGAGTTTTTGACAAGCATAAACTAAAGCCAAGCATTGTCATTCTAGTTGAGTATACTGTCTTTCATAATCCAACAAAGTCAAGCTAATATAGTATACTGGTCTTTCCTTTCCGTCACTATCATGTTGAGCCAACAATGCACTCATAGCATTAGATGTGACAGAGGTATATAGATAAAAGGGTTTATTGAATTGAGCAGGTTGTAAGATAGGTGGATTAGCAAGATATTCTTTAAATTTCTCAAAAGACTTATTGCATTCATGGTTCCAAGAAAAATTAGTATCTTTTCTAAGTAAAGAAGTAAAAGGAACAGTCCTATCAGCTAGGTTAGAGACAAAGTGATGAATAGATTGTATTTTACCTTGTAGCCTATGCAATTGAGAAATATTCTTAGGAGGAGGCATGTTAACAATAGCATCAATCTTCTTAGTATCAACTTCTATGCCTCGCTTAGAGATAATAAATCCTAGTAATTTTCCAGAATCAACTCCAAAAGCACATTTCTTAGGATTTAACCTCATTTTGTAACTCCTAATTCTTTAAAATATTTGTCTTAGAATGAACACATGATATTCTCTTTGTATAGACTTTGCCAAGATATCATCCACATAATCTTCCAAAATCTTATGAATGTAATCATGAAAAATTAGAGTCATGGCGCGTTGATAAGTAGCTCCCGCATTTCTTAATCCAAAAGGCATCATGACCCAACAGAATGTCCCCCAAGGTGTAATAAATGTAGTCTTAAGTTGATCCTCAATAGGAATAAAGATTTGATTATAACCCAAAAATTCATCCATAAAAGACAATAATGTATGACCGGCTGTGGAATCCACAATCATGTCAATATTAGGTAGCATAAAACTTAAAATCAGTCAATATTAGAGAAGTCATCTTTTAGGGATGCTTTATTTAAGTCTCAAAAATCAATGCACATTCTTATTTTATTTCCACCTTTAGAAACAACCACAATATTGGAAATCCATTCAGAATAATCAATAGAATGGATGAATCTGGCTCCTAGTAATTTTTCAATTTTAGCTTTTACAAGTAAAACAATGCTGGGATTCATCTTACAAATATTCTGTTTCATAGGTTTAGCATTGGGTTTAAGGAAAATATTATGAGTGACGATCTTGGGGTCTATCCCTGGCATATCTGAATATGTCCAAGCAAAGATATCCTTATATTCAAGAAAGAGAGAAACCAATTGATCATGTTGATCTTGATTCAAACACTTCCCAATTTTTATTGTTCTTTCAACATCATTCTCATCCACTTGAATCTCAATGGTCTCAGTTATTAATAAATTACTTTGTATGGGAGAATCTATTGGCAAAGGGGAAATATCCGATTCATCATATTCTCCAAAATAGGCTTCACTATTTAGGCAATATTGCTTTCTTCTTTTATGATGAAATATAGGTAGATCTTGATAAGCTCCTAAAAAATCAGTGAGGGCTTCATCCTCAGGAAAGATGTCTAAACTAGGCTTTTGATCCATGTCAAGGAGAAGCAGATTAACCAATTTTAAATTTCCACCAGAAATATGATTAACATTAAGAGGAAAAGCCGATGGTTTCCTATAAGGATTGAATCCTAACCCATAAGTATAATCAGAACCTTCATTATCCAGGGGTACTTGTATACCATGTTCATACTTACCACAACCTTTCCCATTAAATCCTGATTTCTTGAGTAAATGATATCCAGAACCATACTTGTTGGCCATATCGGATTGAGTTAAAGGAGCGGCATATGTAACAATGTCATAGCAATCTGGTTTTATTGTCTCAATTGTTTCATCGCGAGAAGTAGCAACAAAGTTGTTTTTTAATGCCTTAGAAAGCAGAGCGGGAATAAAAACTTGTTTTTTAAACTCAGTTTGTTCTTTCATAAATTTGAAATCTGATACTTTATATTCTCCTAGAAAAGTAGGATTAAAATCCAATGTTCTCCAATCATCTTCTGTCAAGGAAGAAGATGGAATGACATCTTGTTTAACCTTAGGTGGTTGTTCAAGTTTTTTAATTGGTTGTATAGGCTCAGGAACCTTAGCATATTCTGTATTCAGGAAAGGATTTGGTTCATCATCCGCATGTAGTGTATACATTAGATTGTTGTATATGAATCTAACCTTGTGATGAAGAGTAGAAGGAACCACATGCATAGTATGTAACCAAGGTCTTCCTAATAGAAGGTTATAATTGAGTGGTCTAGGCATAACATGGATAGGAGTGTAAAGAAGCACATGACCAACTTTAATGGGAAGCATAATAATACCCAAAGTTTTCTTTGCAATATTATCAAATCCACGAATAGGAATATTATCTGGTTGAATAGTT